>JAAAKG020145273.1:0-10925 GCA_010014905.2 Druon quercuslanigerum | reverse complement strand
TCCCTCGATAAACGAAGCGTTTGAAAATTGTCTAACGTTATTTTGATACTGATTACCAAAAAAATGTATAACTTTTGTATTTAACAAAATAAATCAATTTGAAATGGTACATTATCTTAAGAAGAGTTTAAAGGATATTGCGTTTAATTTTTACCTTAAAATATAAAGAACTTTGTCTTTCGGAGCGAGTTGAATTGAAAATATTTAGTAAATTTGCTGGTCTAAATAATGGAGTTTTGTTATTTTTTACAGTAATGGTAAAAGATACAACTTTTTTGTCGAGAGAAAAAAAATGCGCTATGAAATTTTCTACAAAGTGATGTTTTAAACAGTTAAATTTTCAGAAACTGATTTTCAAGCCATCAGGGGCCAACTCGTGCGGCCTGAAGCAGCTAGGCAAATTTTATGCGTGGTTGTACAATACGGAGTCTCAATTATACTTTGAAAAAGTATAGTTTATACTATACAAGCAGAAACAAACAATTTCGGTGCAAATCAGTAATAAACTGATAAAAGCTTTCCAAGCTGGAAGAGATAAGATTCTCAAACACTACGATCGGTGTAATTGGATCTATTGTGTGGCTTTAATATTGGATCCAAGGCACAAAATTGACTGTTCCAACAATTCTTCCAGGGTAAAAAGAATTGAAGGATTCATCAGTTTTAACATTTGAGTGTATTTTTCGGGATGAATATTTTTTTTCTGATTCGAAAGTAACAGAAGAATCTTCGGCATGTAAACAATCGCCAGCTAAGAAAATGAATGTCAACCGATTGGATTTCAGTTCTATTTACAAAACGAAGAAAAACGCCGCATCTTGGATGGAAGAAATTGTCAGATATTTGAAAACGCCTGAACCGGAAGTCGGTGTCGATATTTTGGATTGGTGGAAGGAACATGACAAAAAAGTTCCGAATTTATCGAGAATGGCCAGGGATATTCTCAGTACATTTACTTCTTCAGTTTCGGTCAGTTTCGGTTGAGAGACTGTTTTCGATCGCCGAAATCGACATCTCGCCTAGCCCTCTCTCGATCACGTGATCGAGATTCTCATATGACTCTTGTCTCGATATCGTCTCGACTCTCGACTTCGAGACGAGACGATATCGAGAGTTCTCTCGAATTCTCGTGAAGCTCTATTTAACATCTAGTATAACGAGAAAAAATAGAGATAGCTCAACACTTTACAAAAAAAATAAAGTTCATGTTACGTCGATTAAAGGAAAATATGTGAGAATGCCTACATTGCTTATTGTAGGGGTTGAAGAAAGGGGATTTCTTGGGTGGTAAAAACGATTCAAGTAAACATTTCTTCAAAATCCTCAACTGTATGAATCGTTTCTCGCTATCATCCTCCTTTCTAACGGTCGAAATGGAAAGCGAGAATCTGAAAACGAAAAATATCGCAGAATAGAATTGCAAATGGTTTTCGTGGGGGTTGAATATCATTTCGACAACAAAACTTTTTTTTTGTTAATGAATATATTTTGAGAGAGAGAGCTAGTTATAGTCTTATTTTATTAACACAGGCCTGCAAATAATGGGGTCATGTCAGTTGTTGGAAAGTGGAGGGTCATTTCCGAAGTAATTTTTCAAGTAGAATTTGTCCCCAGGGTCAGAATTGGCCCGTCACGTCAGGATTTTAAAATATTTGACGTAATGTACCCCAAAGCGTTTTAGGCTACTTTTGAGGTTATGTATCCAGCCCCCTGGAACTCTTAAGTTGAAGATATCCGATATGTTGACGGAAACCGTGTTGCGGCGCCACCTATGCAGTTGGCCTATGCTCACAACAAATGTATGGCAAAATACGAATTTTGAGTCTAAAAACACTTTAAAAGTAATGTAATGAGAGTGTTAAACAATCTTTACGTATATTTAGTGATCTTAGTGACATTTTCTAACATCTTAGAGAAAGAAAACTAAAAATAAGTGCTTTCAAATATAAAAATTTGCATCTATTTACAGATGCTCCAAAATATTTTACAGGTGCAGTTAAAATGGTGAAGTGAGTTTGTTTTAATTGTAAATCGGGATATAAAAGCAATCAGGAGCAAAATAAAGCCAAAATAATTCAATTTTTCAAAGTGCCGAATGATGAAAAGATTCTTAAAGAATGGCAATTAGCTATTTTAAGGAAAAAGGTTTTCAGAGGACCTGATGGAAGTGTTGTGGCAACGGTGAGTGATATATTTTTGTTTGTAAAATTTATTGTTCTGTTTTTAAAAATATTATTTTATTGTTAATATTAAGTGAATAATGGGCATTATTTAATATAATCTAAAACAACGAATTTGTATTTTATTATAAAAAAATGATATCTTAATATATTTTTAATTAAAAATTTTAAAAAATGAACTACAATTGCATATTAAACAAATTTAATTAATTTAAATGAATTCATTTAAAATTTTACTTTTCGTCATAACCATTTTCATGAAATTTAACTTAGGACTTAAGACTAGTTTTGAAAAAGAACTCGAAGTGAACTTTTTGAAATAAATATTTCATAATTTTCATTGTTTATTCAACAATAGTTTTTAGGGTTTAATGTTTTTCTCTTTCATTTAAGGTGAAAGTTGCAACTGTTATTTAATCCTAATGCTGTAGATATTATTTTATTCCTTAAAAGATTCTCTGTAAATGTCAGTGGTACGTTTTTATTAAAATTATTTTATTTAGAGCTCATAAAATCGTTATTTTTGTGAACAACAGGTTTTCATAAATAACATTTTTTAAATAAAAACGTACCAATGAGATTTATAGAGAATACTTTAAAGAATACAATAAGCCCCATAGCATTTAAATTAATATTAATACGCTGTGCGTAAATAATATTTTGTACTAGTTAGTTGGAATTTTTTGGGATTTACGCCTAAAATCAGTGAATTTTAGGATTTTCGAAAAATATTTTTAATTCAAAAGATTAAAAATATCTTGAAGATCATTATCTCTTACCCAGAACTACCAGTAAATTATTTTGTTTAACAAGAACTTTTTTTTTTAAGACTTTCGCGTTGCAAAATTTGAATTATCGACCAACTGCATAGGTGGCGCCGCCACACGGCTTCCGTCAACGGTCATGCCAAATATTTTCTACAGGCCTCCAGAAAAGTAGCACGGGGCTAAGTACTGCCAAAGATATTGTACTGCTTTTCTCTTTAATTTGAGAGTCGCAGGGTTTAATTACCATTTCTCGTTATTAAGTTACGACAATTTAAAATTGCGAGATATGTCCTATTATGTTTTGAGAATTTGCTTTAAATACTTTGAGGCAGAAATTTTCTACTGGCTGTTTTCTCTTGAAAATTTGTTCTTAGGGGTAATTTCAAATTGGCGTAACTTGGTAAAGAAGAATGGTAATTGAACTCTGCGACTCTCAAATTAAAGAGAAAGAGCAGTACTATATGATACAACTATGGAAAAAATCTCAAAAAATGTTGTGTCTTCTGTACATAACCTCAAAATTAGCCAAGGAAGCTATTTTTTGGGTACATAACCTCAAATATCTTAAAATTCTGACGTGATGGGCCAATTCTGACCCCGGATTCGGATTCTACGTAAAAAATTACTTCGGAAATGCCCCTCCACTTTCCAATAACAAAACCATATTGGCCTGTGTAATTTATTAGTACAATATTGGTACCTTGTTAGAATTTTGACCTTTTAACTCATTTATTTTCTGGTTTGAACGTTTTTAAGCATTATTAAAAAACAAAAAAAATTGAATACACCTTTATAAAACGTTATTAAGACGCTTTCTAGATGTGTATAATATGTTACTTGAAGGTTTTGTAAAGTTTTAGAAAATTTCTTTCAAAATATAAATCGATTTTAAATTAAAATTTCTGTAGTGACCTCAAAATTTTCGCCTTTTGCTCTATCTTTAGGCGTTTTCGAAACATTATGAAATAAGTAAATAAATAAATGAATATTATACGTTTTATGTACGTTTATAAAACATTCAACAAACTTTCAGATGCAATTTAATCCGTGTAACATAAACTTTATTAAAAAAATGGTTTGAGTTATGTTTATTCTTCCTCGTTAAATTAGATTTTAAACCAGAAAAATGAAATTTGACCTTTGGTGCGGCCACTAAACAATTGAAGTTTGCTTAAATTATTCCCTCATAATTTTCAATGATTAAAAATGGGCCTATTTACATTGATTTTATAAGTGATGATAAAGGTTTAATGAGTTTTGAGATTTACTGTGCAAAGAGTATTTTCATCCTTATTGAAGATGATAGAAATTTCAATTTATAAGATGGCTCATACAATAGGTACTATTGTTATAGCAACATAATCGTTATGATAAAATGCTTGATGCGGCTTTTGCATCATCCTAAAATTCAGAGTTTATGACAGTATTACTTTTGTCTATTATACTTGTATTGACTTGACATAATATATAATCGTTTTATCGTTATGCACTAACGTCGAAAATTAACTGCACGGATAACGCGAGCGATATTAAAAATCACGAATGAGTTCGAAATACCATAACTCAGTCAGAAATAAAGCTAGACATTTTTTTAATTGATAGAAAACTTATTGGATTTAATGTCAAATGACATCTAGTCAAGATATTTTTGATTTTCTGAATAAGATGCGCATCATGTGACAAGTTTTTTTTTAAATCAAGAATTTCTCGAATTTTGTATTTCGGCTTCAACATGTGGCAAAAATCTAAAATCTACAAGACGCAATCTCTAAAATCTTATCTTTAATTCAAGAAAATAAAATTTGAAAACCTTCACGGGTTCCGAGATATGACGGAAATCACTGCTGTCAGATGAAACTCGAGACAGACACGCTTGAACATTTTGAGTCTTATTTCGGGATCCCATAAGAGTTCTTAAATTTTTATAGGCTTGCAGTACAGGTAAGATTAAAGAAATTGCTTTCTGAAAATGGGATTGTTGCATTAATTTTAGATTGTATAGTTTTTAAAAAGTACGCAAAATTCTAAAAGTTATAGCACATTAAAATTTTTTTTGAGAATACAAAAAGTATCTGAAACCCTATTCAAACAACTCTGTGACCTTAAAACGTCACATCCTACAAACCGCTGAACCAATCAAAATAATGGTTTGCAGTGGCTCCATATTCTATCGAAGTATCCAAGACAGCTGGCGAAAAAATTGATGACCATCCACGTATCGACTTTTGGCCAATTCGCACGGCCACAAATTAATATAATATCGTGCAAAAAGTTTATGTACTTTTTAATCATTAAAGCAAAATACTCAAACTTTTTAAAATAAACTTTTCCTAAGTAATTATATTAAATTTTTAGCGTTTTCTTTATTTCATCAAGAGAAAAATATATGTGAAACTTTGCAACAATCCCAATTAAGATGTTGTCTACAAATTTCCTAGGTCATGACACAAGTTGCGATGAATGATATTCATTCATAGTATGAAATTCGAGAAATTCCTTAATTAATTTTTTTTTTTAATTTCGGAAGTATTCTAATAGTATACCTAGGCCGGCTGGAAATCACGGTTTTCTTTTACAATCTAAACGACAGTAATTTTACAATTAGTCATTTACTGAGAGACGATTAGGTAGAAATTTGCATTACCTTCAGTCGGCAATGTCGGTCCCAACTACGCATACAATTAGTGCCAGTTAGGAAAGACTAATTTCATCTCAGCACGGACACGAATCATTATCGTCTGTGGATTGACGACCAGCAGCTTGTTTACTGTCGTTTAGCTCGGAACAGAACCGTGCTCCCGAATCGGCCAAGGTATACTACTTATTCTGTTTAAAGAGTTAAAAATGTCTTAACTAGGCAACATCAGACGTGGATTTTAATAAGATTTCTAAGCATTGAAAACAGTTTTACTATACAAATCTTTAAACTAATAAAAATGTGTATTTTGAAATTCAAAAATGTTGTTTATCACACGGTACAAATCTTTTCAATATATTCATTATGGAGAATATTTTCTTTATATTGCATAGGGAATTGTCTGCATATTATTCGAGGGAATTATTATAAATAATTTATATATTATATATTATATTATAAATAAAGAAGAAATACTTTCTGTCGGTAACAGAATTTTTTTACTCTTCAATTGATATTTTTTAAAATTAAAAACTATATGAAATGTATGAAAATAGTGGAATTTATGTGTTGGATTCAATAGCTGTCATGCAATTATAAAATTTATACTATAAAATAATATTTTCAAAGATTCATTTTAGCAGGTTATTAATTTACACAAACTAAAAATAACGTAGGAATAGAACTTTAAAAAAAAATTTTTTTCGGCAATCTTGTTTATTTAACCTTGAGTTTCTTTTTTTACGAGCATATGAATATAATTTTTCTAAGTTTCTTGAGAAATTCCAAAATATTTTTGAAGATTTTACATATGCCGAAAATGTATCTAGAAAACTTCTAATAAAACTTTTTTTTTACAGTATTTAATAGAATTTCAGGAAAAATTATTTTTGAATTGCTCTAAAATTTTCCAAATTATTTTAAACATTTTTGAAAATCTTTGAAAATCTGTTAAGATCTATTTAAGTATTCTGTTAACACACATTTTGAAAGATTATTCTTGAATTAATTAATCTTGATATTTAATCTTAAAATTAAGATTTTTAAATATAAATAATTTTATTTTTTCTAGAAATCTTTAAAAAAATGAAATTCTTTGCAACATTATGAAATTCTTTAAATGCTTAATTTCTTGACAAAAAATTTGATAATATTGCAAAATGAAAAAAATTTGCTTCAAAAATTTTCTGCATTCTTTTTTGATGTTTTAAAAAATAACTTGACGTCTTTTTAAATTTTCTCTTGAAATTCATTTTTCGAAATAAAATATCTTTTCAAATCCCCTTAAGAAACTCGAGAAATATTTATTATTCTCTTTAAAAATTTAAAGAAACAAATATTGTTGAAATATTCTTAAAATTGAAATTATTTTTGAATATCCACAAAAAATTCAGTACTTTTAAGATTAGAAAACATTTACAAAATTCTAGAATCCCACCATCAATTTTGTAAATCAAAATTGCGAAATAAGTAATTTTATGAAAAAAGGAATTAATTTGATTAATAAGGATTAATATGAAATTTTATAGATTTAAAAATATTTTGAAAAAGAATCTGGAAGCTTTTGAGAGATATATATATATTTTTAATTTTGGAACATTTTAAACAATTTAAGGAAAATTGAATTATTTCAAGTGTCGTGGCACTGTCAATGA
The DNA here is from genome assembly GCA_010014905.2 of Druon quercuslanigerum. Classification (NCBI taxonomy): domain Eukaryota; kingdom Metazoa; phylum Arthropoda; class Insecta; order Hymenoptera; family Cynipidae; genus Druon; species Druon quercuslanigerum. The sequence goes on along the minus strand of JAAAKG020145273.1, from coordinate 3,688 downwards.
ATTTTATTACTCGCTAATTTATCAAATCGGGAGCTTTAAATTTCTGCACTTTTATAATTTCGCGAATTTTCTATTGCGAATATTTTCTTTTTCGGAAACTTTACAGTATCGGAAATTTTATTTTTCAGGGTTCTTTATTCTTCCCTTTACAAAGTCAATTTATTAATTAAAAATTTAAGTAATTTGTTAAAAATTCGTCTTCTTGGTAGAAAATTAATCTTCTTTGTTAAAACTTATCTATTCGTTTAAAAGTAGACCTATTTTGTTAAAAATTAATTTTTTTAGTAGAAAGTTTATCGTCCAGGTTAAAAATTCAACTGCTTCTTTAAAAATTCATGTCTTTTTTTGAGAATTCAATTTACTTTGGTAAAATTCAATTTTCTCATCAGAAGATTTATAATTTTAGTAGAAACTTGAAGTACTAGGTTAAAAACTTGTTTTACTGTTTCAAAACAATTTTTTAACGAAAAATGTAACTCTTTTGTTTAAAATTTAACTTTCTGTAAAAAATTCGTCTGCAATGAAAAAAATGGTTAGGGGGGCCAACCAATCAGTTTGTAAGATATAGCACGGCTATTTTTTAGTTGAGACAACCATTTAATTAGTTGCTGTTACTAACTGAATCGTCCCTGCAACTAATGGAATTGTTATACCAACTAATAAAAAAGTAATATCAACTAATAGAGTAGCAGTACCATATCTTACTAACTAAATAGTTGACTCAACTAAGCATTTTCTTCAGTTTGTTTTGCTTGAAAATTCATCAATATAGTAGAAAATTTAATTGTTTTATTAAAATTTAATTTTATTAAGTAAAAAAATCAAATATTCCATTTTTAGTTATATTTGAATCTTTTTTAGTTGACAAAATCAAATATTTAGGTAAAAATGTATTTAATTTGTTGAAAATTCATCTTTTTTGGTTGAAAATTGAAATTCTGTGTCGGAAACTCATTTTTTTTTGTTTAAAAATTAATGCTTTGAAGTGTTTTATTAAAAAGTCTTGTTTTCGAAAGGAAATTAAACTGTTTGATTTTCGGTTATAATTTTTTTCTTTATTAGTTTGAAAATGCAACTATCTAGATAAAAATTGATTGAATTTATAGTAAATTCTCTTTTGTGTAGAAAATTAATATTCTTCGTTACAAATTTTAGTATTTGGTTAGCAATTTATGTATATTGTTGAGAATTTGTTTTTTTAGTCGAAAGTTATTTTCTTGGTTATTAATTCATATTTCTGACTTTACAATATATGTTTTACGGTTAAAAATCGTATTTTTTGGTAGAATTAAACTGTTTTTTAAAATTTTAAATAAAAATATTTTTCTACTTATAAAATATTAACTATTACATATTTTATTTAAAATTCATTTTTTTTATTTGAAATGCAGCTACTTCGTTAAAAACTAATTTAGTTTATTGGAAATCCGTCCTGCTTGGTAGAAAATTAATCTTCTTCGTTGTAAATTCAACTATTTGGTTGAAAATTGATGCAATTTTTTGACATTTCATCTTTTTTAGTCGGAACTTATTGTCTTAGTTAGAAATTCATCTTTTTGAATTTGCATTTTTTTTTACTTACGGACCCTAAAAATGGGGCATACATGATTCATTATTTCAGAAGAAGAAAAAAATTAGAAGATGTATGCACAGCCCCTTTTCAGTTTAAATAATAATCCTAAGGTTAGTAATTCTAAAGTTTTAAAATGGGTCAAAAACAGCAACTTATTGTTTCAAAATCCTTGATCCTTGTAGTAATATCTTTTGAATTCTCTTAAAAAATTTGCATATGTCAAAAGATAATCTCTCAGATTGTATGGCTGAAGTTACATTGAGCTATGTATATTTAAGCGGCTTTTACTGACTTTGAGAAGCTCCGGCTGGTTTATGTCGTAATCTGCATATACATTACAAAAGTCAAAGCCGCGTAAGATAAGAACAATGTGACTTAAGTAACTCTGTGACCAATGCTTATCGCAGAGAAGCATTAGGGAAAATATATATTTTTAAGCTCATTTCTTATAAAATTTAAAAATCCCATTTTTACATTCTTATTAAAATGACAAGGTACTGATTTTGTGTGGAAAAGACTTTCGCGGATCCCATCGAATATTATACCCCAGATAGCTTTTAAAATACTACTCTAGAGTTGGGTAGGAACTTGTTACAAGTAACATTTTTTTCAGTAATTTGGAACTTTAATTTTAAAATCAAATTTTGTCTGAAAAAAGATCTATTGACTTCGCTCCACTGGGATTCGAAACACAGAACTTCCGATTTCCGGTCGGGTGCTTTTCCAATAAAGCTATTAGAGAGATCGAAAAAAGAATCATTTTTAGTAATACATGTTATATTAAGCCAGTTATGGATAGAAAATTGATATTTTTGGGACAGGATTCAGCTATTTATTTGAATTTTTTTCTCGAATTTAATTGTGATTTATTTCAAATTAACCCATTAATGCGCAAATGCACAGAAAGTTATTTTTGATAAAAATCCTATATAGAAGGTTTTCGAGAGTGCTTTTTCAGAATCTGCAACTTATTTTGTAAAAGAAAATCAATAACTTTATTATTTTTGAGTTAAAAAAAGTCCTTTTTTTAAATTTTCTTTAAAATAAATTTTTGTTATTTTTTCAGCATTTGTATAATCATATTTTTTCAGAAATTATGTTCCGAATGTCTAAAATTTTCAAAACCATGGTTTTGAACATTTTTCCCCCTTTTACACTACCGTCGAAAATTACGAGATCGATTGACGCAAGCACTATTAAAAATCACTGCTGGCTTTGAACCACGATAACTCAGCAAAAAAAAAAAAATGACAGGGCATTTTTAAAAAAACAGTAGAAGAGCCTATGAAATTCGACGTCTATTAACTTTAAACATATTTTTTTTTGATCTCCTGAAGAGAATACAGCACGTGATAAGTTTCAAAAAAAATTCTAGATTTTCTAAAATTTTGTACCTCGACTTCAACTTTTAGTATGACTTAGGAAAGTTGTTACAAAAATCTGAAAATTTTGCGACATCGAGCCTGAATTTCTATATTTAATTTAAGCCAAAGAAGCTTAAAAAATCTTCATCGGTTCCCGAGATACGATTGAAAATGTTCAATCGTATCTGAGTTGAGTTTTAGTCGACGATCACGGTTCTCGGCCGGTCTGCTGCTCGCCTCCTTCGTTCAGGCAGGACCGAATAAGCGACGCACAGATGTGGTGCTTGATTGTGACTCTTTTTGTAATTTTGATCATAGAAAAATTAAATAATGAGCAAATTTTTTGTGTAAGAAAAATCTTTGTGTAAAGGAAAATAATAAACTACTTATTAGAAATTGAAAATATAATTTTCATTACACCTACGCACTGTTTTAAATTTAATTTATTTTGGAAATTCCATCATTATTCACTTTTAATATTTTTTAGTGTTTTTTATATAAATAATTTATTCAGAATTTAGCTGCTTAATTCGTTTGAGAAATAGTTTACTCTCGTAAAAATATATCTACCATTCTTATTAATATTCTAGTTGATAAAAATTTTAAGAAAAAAAAAATTTTCATCATTTTTTTGTTTTTTAATATGGGGATAATTCAGAATTGAAAGAATTGTAAACAATTAAATAAGAACAATAAATAATTTTAAAAATTTACAACAATTTGACATAAAAATTACTGATGAGCAGAATCA
>JAAAKG020145272.1:0-10925 GCA_010014905.2 Druon quercuslanigerum | reverse complement strand
GGAACGAATCAGTCCCATAGAGCGGAGCGAAAAGCTACTACAATTTTTGGTAATAATAAGTTCTGAAACTAGACAACCATTTGGTCCCATATTTTTTTCCGTGTAGGTAACTAACCAGAATCTAAATTAATTGATCCTGTGATAGATTTGATGGCATTGGTCTTTTTTCACTTATGTATTAATTTAGAGGTTCTGTTTTACTATAAAATCATCAATTAATTCAAAAATTGATACAGTACTTCTAGTTTACGAACTGCTTAAATTTTGAGGGTTTCGCCTTTGATATAATTGAAGACTTCGGATGGAAGTCTTTTTCAATACTAAGTTCCTTTCTTTATGAAGATGATTTATGAAATCAATATTGTCTTTTTTCTATTATAATTATCGTTGTATACTTAAAAGCAGAAACACTTATATATGTAATTAAAATTTCGTAATAAGTACAGCCGCAGGATTTGCCGGGATCGGGTGCTAATCTGAAAAATTGCACCCGATCCCAGCGAAATCGCGGTAAAATATCAGCCATAACCACGTCTCACTACCGTGAGATAGGCAGTTACAGTCTGTGACGGAATCAATACGACGATCCGGCAAAAGTCTCGTGCACCCTGAGCACACGGAGCGACAAGGACGAGCGCCATCTGCATTTTCCCCGCAAGTGTTTTAGCATATTGCTCGCACGCAGGGATGCTTTTCAGATTATTAAGCAGTGAAAGCTTGGAACCTCGTCGCAACTCCCTTGCAAGGGATGTCTCGCTCGGCGGCAACACTAATTGAATGTGAGTTTATGCAATACAGTAATATAGTGTAGAGGATGTGATTGCCACTTCTATTTCGTACTATAGGGGATTTAAATATTTCAATAAAAAAGGCATTCAAATTCTCTATTGCAATAAACTGGTTAAAGTTAAAAATTTCGCTGAGTTTTCTCTCGCAAAAACGGGTTATGTAATTAATGTGTTCCGCGTTAATTACGTTTTTGCGCTTAGATTAGAGCTCTTTTTTACTTTATTTAGAGATTGAATTTACAATAAGCAGATTTTATATCTTCATTTAATGCTAATAAGATGGATAAAATTATTAGCAAAACTAATTAGCGTGTTTCAAATTGTAACCAACTTTAACCCAAAATTTTATGTACAAAATTTATTGTAATGATTATATCAAAAAATTATATTACATTAAAGAACTTTCTTCAAAAAAATATTATGTACTTACGTTATTTGTAAGATTTATGTATTCTTTTACTGCTAATATATTAATGATTTAATTTCCAAATTACTTCATTTTATTTTAAATTCAGTCGCCCTGAGACACCTCCCGAGTTACGACGTTTCTACAGCACTGGATATCTCCCTTCCATTTCAGAAACCGACCACCTTCGAAGCTGACTAGAGAAACTGGTGAAAGAACTCAAACATGTGGTGATTGAGTCGAGTCAAAATCCCCTCTCTGGACAGGCATGATTTAGAGCCTATTTCTCGTTTTAGGTTCCTTTTCAGCTACTGGGTTTCATTTTTATTACAGCTACTTTGGAACCAAAAATGGGTTCTGATGGTTACTTCAGTCTTTTATGTGCTGTCAAGCATCTTAAACGAGTAAAAAAACTTTATAGTTAAAACTATTGCAGAAGATTTGTGACATAAAAGTGATGTTATGTATGCGAAAAAAGTCGCATTGCATATATATATAGGTATATATAAATCATGGAAAAAATAAGAATAAAATATTGTGACAAATACGTTTTCTCAGAAAAACGAAAGATAAAGTTTACATCGATTCCAGGTGAAAGATTCACCGAAACAAAAATCAACCTTGCCAGTTAAACTATACACGAATAGAAGATAATTTCCGATTTAACCTTGCCTAGATAATCTTTCGCCTTATAATCAATCTATTTTTATTCGAAATGTACCCAGTGGACACAAAATTTGGGAAAGCCTTTACGAAATTGTTACGACATCTTTACGACAACTTTATGCCATCCTATGTCCATATCGTTACGGTGTGTTTACGAAATTGTAAAGACATCGTCAAAACGATGTTATAAAGACGTCGCTAAATTTTGTGGCCACTGGGTAGTGAGAATTACGGGAAAGCGCTATCTACTGTCGTTTGACTGCTTTAAATTGGAGGTAAATGACGATTCCTATATGCCAGTTGCTTTTTGCAAATTGGTATTAAATAAGCTCTAATTCGTCTAAAGTATAGTCTAGTCTATTTTGGAGGAGATTTATCAGTAACAACATTGGTGTATTTTTGTTTTCTGTGGCTGATTCTTCATGTTCTGTCGAAATTTGCTCACTTCAAGCGTGACGCAGTAAACGAAATCAGAATTCTTCTCATAACCTCGGTGAAACTTTACTCGAAATATGTTTAATTTATAACCGTTGCAAGACTTAGCTACAACAAATGTTGCTTTTTTTCTTTCTGTATTCATGGATCTATTAGATTATGAGATTTTATTTACAAATATGGTTACTTTTAATATTAGGCATTTATTAAAGAAAGTGAATATAGAAATTCTTACAATTTTTAATATAGAGTACCACTTTGTTTTATCAAAATACCTATAGATAATAAAAGAATTAGCATTCATTATTTTCGAGAAAAAAATTCTTTAGGAATATGCCCTCATATATATATATATATGTTAGGCTCAAAGACCTAAAACGGCCAAACGCCGAAAAAAATAACCACAATGAGTTGTGACCGTTACACAAATGCCAGAACACGTTGTGGCTATTTTGAAATGTGGGATAAATGCAAGGACCGAGCGCGAAGTGCGAGAACCATCATCAGTCGCGTGCCCTATAGGTGCGCTCGAACTCTCGAACGAAGCTCTTTTAAAAAAAGAGAATTCACAATCACAAAATGACAGTGGTGGATGTTTTGAGTTTTACTTATAAAAGGTTTGCCACGCGCACATCGCGTGATGATAATGTGCCCGCACAGCGGGAAAAGTTTTTTTACACGTTTTTGTCATAATCCTCATCATAATGGGTTATATTCATTACAAAGAAGTAGTTTCTATCAAATATTGAATATACATGGCATTTCCAGAAGCTTAAAATTGGTTAAATTTTCGGAAGTCGTCTGAGAACACGAAAAAAAATACGGGTGGAACCTGAAAAAACAACTCTAAAGTGTCCCAAAAAAGAGAGATAATCAAAAAAATAAATGAACAAATTTGCATAAACTTTTTAGGGTTGATGGAGCAACACCCTTACTAAAAGATAGCATCATTGACAACAAAATCATGTGAATTATATCGCGAAAAAAATGAAAAACAATAACTCCTAAGCCTTTTATTATATACGCTGGTAAAAGGTTTAATGCCGCATTCAATAATCGCTGGGGGATTATATTGACCCTCAATAATAAATTTTGTAGAAATTGTCAGTGACGTGGGCCACCATTGTGTGCCGAAACGTTTGAAACAACTTAATTAGTTTCAATTCACCTGACCCTAAAGCCAAAAACTTACATCAAAAATTTCTACAAAATTTTTAGAAAATATTTCCCATTGATATTTTGTTTATGAAGAATGCTGTAAAACTCTTTTTATACAAATTTACAGTTAATATTTAGAATATACATAAAACTTTTGCACATTCTTAAAAACTTTTTCCGAATCAATTTGAGTTGATCGGCCTGCTCAAATAAGCTTTAAACACTTGCTTTACAAAATTGTATTTTAAATCATATTTTCAACAACTGTCTGCCTAAATCTGCTTTAAATCTTTGCAGTAATGTATTTTTTATATATTTAATATATATTAGTCAAGGAGATATGAGAAGTTAACTTTTGAGGTATAGTTTTCATAAGAACATCCGAAATTGTTTTGCCTATAAAGTAAATTATAATAATTTTGAAACCCCTAACGTTCACATCAAAATGGATTTGTATGTGTAGCTGCATAATTGTAGAGTTGTAAAATAGAACTTGTGGTGAGGTAGCTATGTAATACTAGTAGGCCTAGACTTAATTTTAGAGCTAGTTATTAGACTGAGATTTCAACAGTTTGTACACAAGCTCCTGTCGAGAACGAAGGATCTCTTCTTCGTGGGTGATGAGATGATGACAAAAGGGACAGTTTTGCTTTCAAAAAATATCACGATACGCAGGTACCTTTTCTGAAGTTGCTGGATATACAAGAAAATAAAAGTTAAGCCCTTGAAGTATAGTTTTCGTCTTTCCATATCCATGTACACTACGGGGTTCATAGTCATAACAGAGACCCCCCGGTTTGTCTAATAATCGGTCTCATTGTTGTATTTGAAAACAGCCTTTCTCGCTTTTCCTCGGATTGATCACCCCCGGCTGATATGCGGACCCCAGCCACGACAATTTTTAGGTTTACCGCTAATTAGTGGTTCCACTGAAGAACAGCGGGGGTTCTTGTCCTTCGAAAATCCAAAGGTCTGTTGGATTGTGGTAGGTACAGTAAATAGAAACACCTGGATCTGAATGCTCGTACGATCTTTCTACTGCATCGCTTTTCTTGTATTTGCGGATGATGCTCTCAAGTAGCTTTTATGTGAAAGAAGGTTTAATAATGTTAGTCAACTTAAAAAATTATTTTCTGACCGTTGTCCATTAAAAAAAGGTTTCAAAAAAATTTTTTGGAGTTTTTAAAATAGCAAAAATGAAATTTTTAAACAAATCTAACAGATATTGAGTCGAAATATATCATAGAGTTAAAAAAAAGGATTGTCTATGAATTTTCAAAATTAATAAGAAAACGCTTGAAACATTATGTTCATGCCACTGCACGAGTGCACGCGTACCGGCAGACACCACTGTATAATTCCTGAATCATTTTTGTAGTATTTTCTTTTTTGACATTTTGAATCTGTATTATTAATCTGTCATTAAATTAAATTTTCAATAATAAGTTGGGCGTTTAGATCAAAGAAAAAAAAATTCGTGGCCATTTCCCGGTTTTTTGTATGTTAAAAAAAATCAAATCTGGACTCTAAATTCAAGCATTTAAAGAAGCATTCTTGAATTTTAAACTTTTAAAACATAACACAAAAACGCTATTTTGAATCTCTTTTTGTTGAACCGCTCAATATTGTCATTTATAAAATGGAAGGCATTAACACTTTTCAATTAAACAATTTTTTATCTAATCAAGTATAAGTGTAAAAGTTTTCAATTTTAACTTTAATTAATTGTGCAGTTCATAGATGATTTAGTTCAAAAAATATAAACCCACATTATTATTCTCAATTATTGAAATTGAACAATAAGTCAACAAACAGTTATATTTTTTCAATAATATTTTAAGCTAGAAGCATGAACTTTTTACATGAGAAGTTAAATTATTTTAATTTTAAGTACCTTCAAATCTATAATTGATCACCTATTTTTTCTTTTTTGAAACATTTTTAAACAATTTATTTTAAAATCGTCAAAAATCTACACTTCGTTTTACATGTTTAGAAATATTTTCAAAACTAAATATATTTGTAAATGATTCAAATTTTTCGTAAATTTTATTTTTTAACTTAGAAGATTAAATAAATTTCCTTAAAATTTACAGATAATTATTTGAAAATGTTGCAATTTTTTAAAACTCCTGACTTGCGAGTGCCTTAAAAATCGTTTTTCAAAAATTATATTTGTCAATACATTGTCAATATTTTTCAGTACTTTGTAGGAAATTTTATTGTACACATTTTTCCTGATGCAAAAAAGTTGTATCTTTTATTGTTTATGAAAGAAATGTGAAAACTTGATTTTCCAGAAAAAGTATATTTACTTTATTGTCACGTTCACTGGCCCCCAAAGACAAAGTTCTATATATTTTTAGACGAAAATTGGAGGATGAATTCGTCAGGTTAGTTTAAAGATGATGTGTTATACAGAATCTTTTTTTTTAATTAAAAAAAGCGTGTATTCACTCTTTCGTCAAGCAATATCAAAATAGTGCTAGACTATTTTCCATCGCGCACTCGGAGAGTTAGGAACCTTTAAGCCTTTGTTTACATTTTCTTTTTAATTTCGTGCCTCTCATCAGAGCATATATTCAAATAAGGGCTCTTTTTTATTTATTGACAAAATTAAAAAAAATATAATTTTTTTGATTAATTTGTTCCAGTTAGTGGACCTATTGTTCTGCTGTTCTTTCCATTTTCAGCAATTGTTCCAATTATTAAGTTATTAAAAATAACTTTTATAAGTCATGGGTGCTATCTTCCACATTATGAATTTTCAATTGTTTATAAAGTCGTCAAATGTTATAATAATATCAAAGTGGACGAACATCCCAATAGAGCACTCTTGGGGCAGAGTAGAACACCCAAAGAAAGTTAAAAAAATGACTATGTTTCGAATTTGCATATGAAAAAAAATTTGCAAGTTGCAAAATCGTTGTTCTGATCAGCACCCACCTTGTTTTAGATAGATCAGGTAAAGTTCTGCATGATGATACCTTGCACGGCATATTTTTTTAAAAACACAAAGAGTTATTGATTTTTCAATTATTAATCATTTTTAGCGTTCGCGGCAACGACATGCGGTATTCGTCTCAGTCTACGAAAATTCACTAATTGTATCTCATCAAGCATTTTTTTTATCTAAAAGCGAATACACAGTTCAATACATCATCAAATGCAATGTGCAGAACTTTTTAAATAAATAAATTAATTTATTTATAACAAATTTTTATCCGACCAGGCACTTAATAACTTCCAGGTAAAATGGATTTTGCTCTCTGAAATAGTATCAACCTTTTTATGTTTACAAGAAAAAGATAATAATTTATGAGTTTTCTAAATTTTAATAACTTTTGGCAAATCACATTATTTCATACACTTAAACAATATAATAATTTCTATCGCGAAATGAAAGTAACAAAAAATTGTTTAAAAATTGTTTCATATATGAAAATAATGCTCCTCTTGCAAAGAACGATGACCGCATATTGTATTAACATTAGCGATATTAAACGAATTGCTCATGTTTATTGTTTATATTTGTCATTTGAAAGTTCCATAATTGTTGTTCTGATCAACACCCACCTTGTTCTAGGTAAATCAGGTAAAGTTCTGTATGATGATACCTTGAACGACATATTTTTTCAAAAACCCAAAGAGTTATTGATTTTTCAATTATTAATCATTTTTAGCGCTTATGGCAACGACATGAAGTATTCGTCTCAGTCTACTAAAATTCACTTATTGTATAGCATGAAGCGTTTTTTTTCATCTAAAAGTGAATACACAGTTCAATATATCATCAATTGCAATGTGCTGAATTTTTTAAATAAATAAATTAAATAAAGCATTTAATCAATTCCCGGTAAGGCAGTTTGGTTTTTTAAAATGTTATCAAACTTGTTTTTTCATAAGAAAAAAATAATTAATGTTCTAAATATTAATAATTTTTAGAAAATTACATATTACGTATACAAATTAAATACACATTAATAACATACTTTTTCGTATAAAGTTTTAAATCATTTAGATATAATTTTGGTGTGGAAAATTAATTTTACCTATCGTTTAATACAAATTATACAAAATTATATAAAAAATTTAATTTGTATATGTATAAATAGTCTGTGTTCCATTCAGCAGCCACTTCACTTCGGCTGAAGTTACCTGTGTTCTTTGATATGATATAAAACTCTTATATTTATAAGAAACAACATAACGTCGGCTCAGTGGAACAAACGTATACCTCTGTTTTTAATGTGATTTGCTAAAAATTATATAATTTAGAAAACTCATAGATGATTATTTTTTTCTTGTAAACATAAAAAGGTTGATACTATATCAAAGAGCAAAAGCCGTTTTACCTGGAAGTTATTAAGTGCTTGATCGAATAAAAAATTTTAATAAATAAATTTATTTATTTACTTAATAAATTCAGAACTTTGCATTTGATGATGTATTGAACTGTGTATTCACTTTTAGATGAAAAAAATGCTTGATGATATACAATTAGTGAATTTTCGTAGACTGAGACGAATACCGCATGTCGTTGCCTTGAACGCTAAAAATCATCATCATACAGAACTTTACCTGATCTTCCTAGAACAAGGTTGGTGCTGATCAGAACAACAATTTTGCAACTTGGAAATTTTTTTTGCATATGTAAATTCGAAACTTAGTCGTTTTTTCAACTTTCTGTGGGTGTTCTACTCTGCCCCAAGAGTGTTCTATTGGGTCGTTCGTCCACTTTGATATTATTATAAAATTTGACGACTTCATAAACAATTGAAAATTCAGAATGAGGAAGTTAGCACCCATGACTTATCGAAGTTATTTTTAATAACTTAATGATGGGAACATTTGCCGAAAATGGAAAGAACAGCTGGACAACAGGTCAACTAACTACAAAAAATTAATTATTTACATTTTTTAAACTTTTGGGTGCTCACTTCACAGACGTGAAATATCCATTATAATTATCTAGTACCGTAGGATGAATTAAAAAATGCATTTAATTTGTTATAAATAAATAAGTGTATGCAAATGGTTTCATATGGCTTGACGGTGTATTGTCACCTGATTCTCACTGGATTTCCTAAATTGATCAACAAAAATAGTTTTTGTGTCATACCCGTGAGGATGCATGAATAAGCAATCATTATTATAAACAAATAAGGAAAACATTTTTTGGCTTCAGCTATTAGTGACGAAAAGAATAGAAATAGAAAAAAAAAAGAATAGAAACGAATAGAGCTCGTAAATGATACTCAGTTATCATATATGTTCATATAATAACAATTCGCAATTGTTCAATCGATCTTAATTAACAACTGCATTATTCGGCAATTTTTCGTTATTCAAACTCCGTTCTTTGGATGTATTTAATTGGTAATGACTGTTCTTTGAATAAAGTTATGGGATTTGGATGAATAATAATAATTGCTACTGTTATGAATAATTTCATGAACAATTACTCATCTTTTCTATTCGTCATGGAATGAATAGCGTTTTCTACTCAGAATCAACTGCAGATCACTAATTGATGATGCCCATTCATTATTTTTGATCATCCGATAACAATTGTTGATTATTTAAACAAATGCAATAAAGAAATACACAGTTTCGCCATTTTTCGATATTCGTACTTCGTTTTCAGAACTGGACTAACTGTGAATGACTAATTTTTTAAACCCAATTGTTATCAGCATGAACAATTTAATGAGAATAATATTAATATTGATTCGATACGCACATCAGTCTTTACGTCTGTCTGTGTGTTTTTTCATTTTTCATTATTTTGCTTTTTTGTTCTTTTTTTTCTTACCAAATGTTCTTGGATATTTCAGTCATGGAGTTTCTTAAACTTAAAAATTAGGAATTGAGCAGTGTCCTGATAACCTCGAGTTCTTAAAATGTAGAAGTTTTATTGAATCATCTATATAGGAAAAGTATGATCTTCCTGAGAATTCTAGAGAATTATCTCGTGTTAAACTTTCTCGATATTTTATGCCAGCATTCACGAGAAAATGAGCAAAAAGTGTACGTGATCAGAAGCCGCGCAATGAAAAACCTGCAAAATAAAACTTGGTTGAATTTGGCCTTTTCTTGATCAGAGACATCGCAATCCACTCCGTGTCAGGAGTTGAAATTGATCTATTTGATAATTTACGACCACTGGACAACAAAACTGCGATTGATCTTCTCAGAAAAGGTCTCTCAAATGATGCAACGAAAATTGATACGGTAGATTTTCAGAATGAAAATCCAATCTCAATCACTGATGATGAGGCTCTCGCACTTTCTGTGAACTTGAATCTTACAAAAGTAAACATCAAATTTTTAGGAATCGCTTGAATGACAAAAATGTGGATATTCTACCTCCTTAAAGCCACATTGTAGTTGCAAAGAACGATTGCTTTCCAGGAAGTTCTAATATAAAAGTCACTGAAACAGGAGCTACTATTCAATTACAAAAACTTTTGGATAATACTGCTGCTAGACTGTTAAAACGCGAAGATGTTGATCTACCTAAATGTAAGAGGCATTTGAAAATTGGTAATTTACAGTTAATCCAGCTCTACAAATGAAGTTAATATATCGAAAAATGGCGAAACTGTGTATTTGTTTATTATATCAGAAATAATGAATGGGTATCATCAATTAGTGATCTGCAGTTGATTCTGGGTGGAAAACGCTATTCATTCCATGACGAATAGAAAATATGATTAATTGTTCATGAAATTGTTTATAACAATGGCAGTTACTATTATTTATCCAAATCCCCTAACGTGATTCGAAGGTAAGTCAATAACAATTAAATACGTCCAAAGAACAGAGTTTGTGTGACGAAAAATAGTCGAATAATTTAATTGTCAGCTAAGATCGTTTAAACAATTGCGAATTGTTATTATATGAGCAGATGTAATAACTAAGTATCATTCACGAGCTCTATGGAGCTAATTCCATGGAAAATAACTATTCTTTTCGCCGCCAATAGCTGAAGCCAAAAATTATTTACTTTATTTGTTTATAATCATGATTTTTCATTCATGAATCCTCACGGGTATGACACAAAAATTATTTTTGTTGGTCAGTTGAGAAAATCCAGTGAGAATCAAGTGACCATGCACCGTTAAACCAGATGAAACCATTTTCATCCACTTATTTGTTTATAACAAATTAAATACATTTTTTAATTTAAGCGACTAATTAGAAAAATCAAAGATAAAATTTGAGCAGAAGAAGAGAAGAAAATACAGAACGACTTTGAAAGATGCAAGAAACTACTTTATAAAGCAATGAAGGGAATTGAAAGTACAGAATTTGTCACCGTGAGAAATGGCAAAGGGGAAATGCAATATGAGGAAGACGGGGTTAGTGACGCTTTCAGCGACCATTTTAGGAGACAATCCGAAAATGAAGCTATAGGACACCACAACGGCGATGTACAACACAATGCATTAGAAAACTCTATTGAAAAA
>JAAAKG020145271.1:0-10925 GCA_010014905.2 Druon quercuslanigerum | reverse complement strand
TACACGATTGAAACCCGAAATATCTACTTTATCATAATGAATCATCGTGAAAGCATCAAATCTATTATTAAGATATTTGTCATTTCGAGTAAATGTAATTAAAATTTTTTTAAACTGACAAATGAAATCATATAAAAATGTTTCAAATTTGCGTGTTTTCTATTTTATATCACAAAAACGAATGTGATTCCAAATATGAGGGCGATATAAATTATTTTTAATTCATAAAAATCGGAGTTTAAATAGTTTCTATTCTAATGCAACTAACTTCAGTTCTAAATATTTTAAATTGAATGTATACAATTTGAAAGTATAATGCAATTTATTTACAATAACCTCTACTTAATGAATGTACCTGCCACCATACTCGTACAAATAGTTCTATAAATGAATAAAAATTCTCCGAATAAAAAAATTATACGTAAGCGGAATTAGAAACGCCTGCATAACTTGATAAAATGATAATAGTGTAGTGTGAACTAAATCTACTATTAAGATATCACAAAATGTTGCTCTAGATCTAGAGTCAAATCTTTTATTAATACATTAACATAAAAATAATAATAACAATTTTTGAATACAACAATGGGTCTAGTAATTACAGAACGATATATTCCTGGCACGTGGTAATTGAATCTAAACTGTCGTCGAGTCATAATCGTTGGTTAGCAGGATGGCAAAAATAGTTACGATCAACAAGTATTTCTAACTCACTGTATCGAGATAAAGTTAATTAATATCGTCTATCGATCTCACTGTTCCGAGTACTTTGAAGATCGGGTTTTCTTATCACGCATTGCGTTACGCTTTATTGCATTGAAACAAGTAAAGGTCCTCCGTATCGAAATTCTGTACTGATCTGGGTCACCAATCTTGAAAATTGAGAGAAGAAAGACAAGAAAATGTATGAGTGCCTATTGCCTACCTGGGAGGCGATTTGTGAGACATTACCTTGCCAGTAGTGCCACAAATCGATTGCTTACCTAATATCCGCCGTTCAAGTTCTCGAGTGTGGCATGTGCGAAATTCTGAATGGAACTTGAATTTACGTCGATTCGTTCAGAATGCATAAAACATTGCCAAAAGCGTAGGCATCTTCTCTAAAATTTCAAAAAGAAATTTTGCTTTGAAGGAAGTTGAAACAATTGATGAGTTTACAATTACGAATATTTTTGATTATTATTTTCTTTTATTACGAATGAATATGAGTTTTTTGTTCGCTTCATGAAATTATTATGCATTCTGTTCGATCGCTTATCCTAGCTATAGGTTGACAAACGAAAAATTACTTTTTTTATTTTTTCAAAGATTTTGAAGGACAGATTGTTTCATACTTCTTTCAAATTATTCAAATAGAAGTAAAGTATCTTCTTATAATCAATAAATAAATCAGTTTTCTGTGGTCAACCTATTTTTATGTATCCTAGAAACCGCTTTCCTCACATTGCTTCCTAATGCCCTCGTGAATCAACAATCCATGCAAATTTCCCTTCCTGACAATCCTGACTTCACCACCTCCGGCAGCACTCCCAGTCTCAGGCACTCCATATTCTCTCTAGGAAACCCCTCGCCTTTTGAACTTGATTGTCGAACAAACCGATCTTTTTCCAGGCAGACTCGTTACCATCTCCAGGGAAAAATGTGCCAAGAAACTATCGTGAGACTAGCGTCCGCGTACGCCGTAGAAAACACCATTACAGAGGTTCGCATAGCTGAGTGACCCAAGATCGTGATCGTGATCTCGAGCGCTTAGATCTGCTTGGTAGATCGAATCCAGGATAGCATGAAGAATGTCAGCAAGTATTTAATAACGTTTCACTGAAATCGAACATGGATCTTAACGTATGTTCCCGACGAGTGCATGATGGATACGCCACCATAAGGTCTCGAGCTCGGAGCCGACCTCGGGCTGTCTACCGATCTGACTCCGAAGAACTCCTTAAAGAATCCGAAGGGCCTTACACCCTTTCGCGAGTTTCTAATCAGCCAATTGTTCCAGATCAGGTTCACCAAGTACCTAGGTGGTCAGACTTAGGTAAAGACAAGCTTTTCGAAAACTATGGAACGCTTCGAAGGACTCCAAAAAAAGAAAGCGAGCCGCGTCAAGAAATAAGCTTGAACACGTTCTCCAATAACAAGTGGCAGAAGAACAGTGATTTCATAAAGGAGGATCTAGTTTCGAACGAGAATAACCGTCTCTATGATACCGTTCCTCTCGAGGAGAATTATATCACCCTTAATTCTTTTCTTGGGAAGACTAGGGATTGCGAAGACCTACACGAGAAGAACCTTGAAGAACCATTTCTTGCAGATTCTCTTTTTGAAAAGAACCTCCAAAACGGAAATCTATCCCCGCTGGAGACAGTTCGAATCGTTGAGCAGAGATGCAAAATAATCTGCACTCCAGAAGACGATCGGCTCTGCGAGACCAGAGGCTCGACAAAGTCAAACGTGAGTCGCACATCGGACGCAGGGTCACATTCGTGCGAGATCGTCGATAATAAGCGGGAATCGAGCGAGCCTAATGGCAGGCAGCCGATCTACGCGATTCCCAACGTGGCTGGTTTGAAGAACGACCGGAAAAACGATCAGCGCCCGATCGTGGACGGTAATTACGTACCGAGCGGTGATCTTTATCGCACCACGGCTAGGTACATCGAGGACATTAACAGGAACATCGCAGAGATCGACAAGAGCTACGAGGAGCTTAGGTCGAATACAAACAACTCCGCCTACGGAGTGATTAACAAGGTTGCAAAAAACTCGGCAACCCAATCCCAAACAAGTCTCCTGCGAAAGCGAGACATGGCTCCGATGCTTCCCATTTCACCGAATTTCGGGGAAAACGATGACAGGACATCTTCTACATCCGCTGATTCCCATCCTAAAAGTTCTAAAAGAAATTTAAGAATATCTACAAGGCCTAATTCTTATGGAAAGTTGCCCCCAAAGCCTCTACCTAGATCTTCTTCAATTGATGGCTCTTGTAGACATTCCACGGGATCAACGGCTACAACTGAATCGACCGATTCTTTATATGCCATTAGTGAGTCCTTGACAGAGTTGACGATTGATAAGGTCCTGGAAAGAGGAGATCAAAAAAGACTTCATTTTGAATTCGAGAAGAAAATAAGCAAAGAAGCCTCTTCTAGTGATGATGACCAGATGGATCGTCCACTGCTCACCGGCACTATTCGGAGGAATCGTGTGAGAGTCGAGGCAGTTGATTATCTTCATCATTCCAGGAAGGAGAGAAACTTGCGGAAAAACAATGTAGAACTCTCTCGTAGGGCTTCGGAGAGGATTATCGACTCTTCTCGAAGAAATCGAGAAGGGGTTTTGATGAACGAGAATCGTACGGATGATCGGAGGTACGGGACTTTGCCCTATAGAAGAAGTAAAGGTACAAGACCTTTGCACAAGTCGAGTGAGGATGTCCTTGATGGGGAAAGGGTGCCGGGAAGGATTCAGAGGTCGTGCATGAGTACGATAGACGTGAGCCGACGTGACGAGGCGAGTTTTAACGGTCACACCCAGCAAGGTAGTTCTCTTCCTTTGTATCTGATGGATGCCACTGATATCATCATGAAGGGTCAACTGCATAGAGCTCAGAGTAGAGAACGGCAAGAGAAGTTGGTATCCCAGGAGCAGATACAACCTAGAAGGAATGAGAATGTTTTCAGTGGAACTTTAAAAGCATCTGGGAGAACAAGACATAATTCTTTGGAGTCGGAAGAGGAAGTTAGGAGTTCTTCGGATTGTCAGGGTTTTGCGACTCTACCGAGGAGGGGGAATGTTTCCAAAGAACGAATGGTGAACGATGTCCCTAGAAGATTGTCCGGTACTGTTCCAATTTTAGAACCACTTTATGAACACGCTGTTAGTGATACTGTTAAGCCTAGGGACACACAAGGGGTTATTCCCTGGTGGGAACTCGCGACGAGGAAGTACAGACACAGAAGCTGCCCTTCTTTGCAGGTAAATTTTGTTTTAATTATGATTTTATTGTTTAATAATTATTTTTTTCAATGAAGGGAGAACAATTTCTAAGTTTAAAAAAAAATGAAGATCATTCAAAAACTGCAAAAATTCATAATTCAAGAAACAAGTCCAGAGATCACGAATATCGTGCGGCAGGGTCGATCTGACCTTTTTCCGTAGTCGAATAAATTTGAATGCGGGCATATTGAATTGTACTTTCGCTCTCCTCCATTTATAGCAGCAATAAGGTCCACCCAATGTGTTACTTTCGGTGGGTGGATTCGATGACATATTATACTTATCCAGACTTATTTGAAACTTTATGAGATTATGAGGGTTCAGTATGAAACGTCATAAAAACTAATTTATAAGCTGAGTTCATAACCACTGGTGCTGTGGGCATATCATAATAATATAATGCATCACAGGCGGTGAAACGGGAGTCTTCTTCTCTTTTCATATTGAATAATTGCACATACTTACTACTTAGGGCGTCCTTAAGTGCATTTTGCATTTGCATATTTCAAGTAGCTATTCAACTAATCATCGTAGGAGTGCATTCTTCGGTTCTTCCTCCAAGTTTTACAAACTTTCTTAACTGTAATGGCTAAATTATTAACTCAAATCCTTTAATGAAGAATGGTTAACGCTTCATTTGACCGGAATGCCCGGAGACATGTTGTGTTTGAAAATAGTTTATTGAGTCTTTTCTTGAAATCTGAGAGCTATTTTTTGCAAGGATCCTATCCACGTGACAATTTCGTGTTCGACCAAAAACATCATTGTAAGTCTGTAAGACGTTGTGAAACACATAAATTTGACACCCCAGGGGTAAAGAAGGGCACTTCACGCTTTAACTCGGACGTGCACATAAACCAAACCGGACCGACGTGGTCAACCAGTCAACAATTTCAGTAACGGCTTTGAAACCTCGCCTTTTATTCTCTCGAAGATCCCAAAGCCCAAACTTAAAGACTTAGTTCTTTCTTGTAAAAAAATCTATATTTTCTCGGTAGATTTGCAACCGGTTTTTACCAGTCCTTCTGTTATCCTCTTTTGCACACAATTTTAAAATTAAATTTTTTTATTATTATACATATATTAAAGATGATCTAAATGTATAATAAAAAAGATCCGTCTTTCAGCTTTATCTTGTAAAGAGAAGCTGTTTTTACAAGAACTTTAACATCTGTATGGTCCTTTATTTTCATTATACTTAAGCTGTAGTAGAGAAGCATACGAGATCATTGATAAAGATGTATAGGACGTTTGAAGCAATTTTATCGAAAGGTCTTATTTTAAGCTTGCGTACTTTGTCTATACATAGTAGGTGCCCTATATACAATATTATTTTATATATTTTATTTTATAACCTCTGCCTTTCTTTTGTCACCTTCTTAGTATTCTACTCTTGATCTCATTTGCCTTATGTGCTTTGCATACGCAGTACGTATGTCTAGAGTGAAAAATGTTTTGGAGCTTTGAACCGTCTCGAGTAGGTACAACACACGACTCTATAATAATCAGGTGTGAGAAAAATGTTTGTTCAAAAGAATGTTTCTACTTATTGAAAAGGGTTTTCTTATTCATTAGGTATAGAAGTAATTTTCTTTTGGTTTGGCTATATGATTATTTTATTAATCTGTTTTCGATTTATCATAAAGTAGTACTGCCCAGTGATCATCCAAGCGAACGACACAGGTTATTAGTCAAATTAATTCAAGACTTCTAACTGCGTAAGTTTCAGTGCCGCATTGTAAGCGAAGTGTAAAATTTCTCGGACATCTGCAAGCACTTCCTCGAGACTTTTACTGGTTGATTTATCAGTGTAATATCCACGCTGTACTGCCACACCCAGAAAAATACTGCAATTAAATTCAAATAGATTCATCTGTCTGAAAATAAGTCGCTAGAGAAAGTTCAGTTATGTAAAGAGCACGTCCATTTGACGCTAAATTAACTTTAATCTGAAAGCCTGGTAGCCCAAAGAGCTTGAAGGTTCATTATAATGTAAAAGACCATTAGGTGATTCATTTTATAAAAATGGTAATCTCTAAATCTAAATCAACAGATAAATTAAATCAGCATATATACGCCTGCAAATCAGCGAAATTTATCTGTTAATCAGTGAAATTTCACTGATCAGCAACGCAATTTCGCTGTTTAGCAGCGTATATACGCTGATTTAAATTAGCGGTATGCTTATCGCTGATTCATTTTTAGAGAGTATCCAATATCCCCCAAAAAATTCGAAAAGAATTTTTGATTCAAGACTTTATTACTTTTAGAGCTACAATTTTCTTTTACTATATAACAATAGAATTTGTGGAATTGTAGGACGTTTATATTTCTTCCCGAGACAATGTGTCGATGGACTTTTCCTGGAGGAGAATTTAGACATATCGTAAGAGCTTGAGGAGTTCTGCTATGAACATATGTATATATGCGTCATGCATGATGCATCATTCCAACACTAATATACAGGACGTTCCTCAAAGTCCGTCTTCAGTGATCTATGATTCTTTGGGACCCTCTAGGTTTAGAATACACACATGAGATTAAGTCCGGAGACACATACTTGATCAAGCCATTCAGTATTAAAATTTAAAACATTAAGAAGAAAGAGATAAAATATTTTCAGAGTGATGGTTAAAATGATTAATCTATTTCGTAATTTCATATCAACTTTCTTTTAAACTTCACTTTTATTCTCTCTGAATTTGAATCGGTGAAATTTCAGAGAGTCTAAGCATCAGCGACTATTTTTTTGTGGTTTCAATCAGTGAACATGGAGTGAAAATTTTAACTGTTTCCCTGCGGATTTAGGCTGATTGTAATCGTTAGAAATGGTCACTTATTTTCAGTTAAACAATGATTTAAGTTTAGAGAGTTTACAAAGAAGATACAAATGAAGTTACAAAGTTTCAAACGACCTTTAATGAAGGATGAAAGGTCGTTTACGTCAAATCGTGTAAAGTATTAGGCAATACTTTCAGGATAAATTTTCGAACAGAAATTGCGTACACGCGTGGAAGGTAGTAATTATCGTCTTATCGTATACTAATTACCTCGTTTCAGAGTTTTTCATATGGCTACTGTTATAGTTATGTATTGCTTTTAACGAAAAAGAAAATTCAAGCATTAGTATTAAAAATAAACTTTCAGAAATGACAAAACTTGAATATTATTATCAGTTATGGGAAAGAATTCTTGTTGAGTCACACACAACCTTATTAATTATTATCAAGCCTCATTATCTGATAACATTTTTCTCTCAGGAAGTACATTTACTACAATTTTAATAATTTCACTACTCAAAGATAACGCGGAGCAATGTATTTATAATCATTGCAATTTCTCGATTTTAGTAGCGACAATAAACTTTAAATTCGACTCAAATATTGTAGCCAAGAACTAGAAACTATGGACGTGATTTTCTAAGTTCTTTGTCATATGTTTTTGTATAAAACAGTCTAGACATAAACATAGTTTAACCAGTCGAACAATAACTTCAACTCTTTAATATTTCACTTCAACCCCTAATAAATCTCTTTATCTGCGTTAGTAGAAAACTACTAATTGAAATGATGCCAAGTCGTTTATCAATGCTGCAAGTTTCAGGCTCGTGTTGGCCTTTTTGCCCACTTGTATCACAAATATCTATTTTAGTAATATAATTATTTTATATTTAATTAATTTAAACATGTTACAGTTCAGTCATCATGCCTCACTTACGAGATATTATGACTATAATATATGACTAGCGACGGTTGGCAGTTCACAAACCGGGTGACCTATTAAAAATTAGCCTTGACTTTGTGAATTGATAGCGTCGTACAGCATATAGATAAAAATGTTTTTTTAAGCTTGGGGGAAAAATTAATTTATTCTGCGTTAAATGACCTTGACTTGAAGTAATTTGATCTGAATTTATTAATTTAATATTTCAAAAGTTATCTTCCGGATTTAAAACACATTAGTTATTGGTTCGATGGTATTAATCGGTACAGTCTGCGCATTCTAGAATAAAGTATATGCATAATAAAGCCATTTGGATCAAAAAATGAATAAACAATGTAAACACATTCATAATACCCTAATCTGCATTCTAAAGGCACCAAATTAAAGTTATCTCTTTTTCCTTATCTTTGCTTGGAAAGAAAAAGCTCACCTCGCGAGATCCGCGAAAGAGAGTAACAGAAGCGTACATTATTTGCGTGCAAGAGTGCGTGGAGGGAGTTTCAGGCATGGTTTACGGTGCAATTTATGTACACGCATAATACACAAGTATATGATGTACACGTGTGAGAAGACTGGGAGAGCACAGGAGACCTACGGTTCGCACTTACACTTGTGCTCCTCAGGTCATGCATGTTCCTATTGCTTGTGTAGAGCATATAATGTTTCACGAAGCGAACCATGAGACTAACTCCTGTAGCCTGGGAACTTACTGTTACCCCAGTTAACTCAATTCATGTAACGCTTCAAAGATTATGCCTCTCACATAAAACCAAAATCCATCGGCTGTTTTACTTTGGGCTTTTAACAGACTAGGTGCTCATCCCCTATTGAGGCCCCCTTCATTCTTGGTAGCTTAGCTTTGCCAGTCACCAACGCATGTAGCCATATGGTAACAAAAATTACGGGAATATCGTAGGATTTACCTGATGGCGATGCGCAAAGACCAAATGCAACGTCTGCAGGTTTTTGACTATTAAAATTAATGATGGGTGGATGTGTTAGGTTGTCAATAGAAGTTTATCATTCAGAAAGGTGGTAAATAGAGATAGTGATCTTTTATTGTGATGCTCTCATGAAGAACTATTTCAAGATGTCTAGGGATTTTACCCAATTTATAGTCTTATAACAAATATCAGAATAAATGATAAATAACATTTTCTCAATACTTGTTTTGAAGCCATGAATTTTCATAGAATAAAATACAAATTTATTCGCTGACATTTCATTATAGCAATTAGTCAAAATGAATCAATCGAGATACACTAAAACTCGTCTGAGAGCTGTCTTCAAGCATTTAGATTTTTTTGATAATTATTCTGTATTCGTGAAGAGCGAACTTTTAAGAACTTACTTTATCATACCTGTTTTCTCCGTGTCGTAATTCATGAGTGGTTAATTCCTCGGAAAACAAAAAGCTTCTGCAAATGATAGAATTGGCATTGTTGGCAAGTCGCGGCTTAATGAAGCTCATAATGTACTAATTGTGAAATACCTGCAAATAAAGAAAATCATGTTCGCAATCGATAATAAGTATAATCTTACTAATTATCCGTAATTTCTGACAATTATACTCAGTTTTTGCAATTAGCGATAGTCCTGTTAAGTTCACCAAAGATTGCATGTTGACTATATATAATTGTAGGATGTATGTATAATCTATATTAAGAACAAAATATGAAACATTTTTCTGCTTCTTTTGCGGGTTGAGTTACGGGTGAATATTTCGCGAGTGCGTTCGAAAACCGCAAAAAGATTTTCAAACTCTTCGTGCGAACGCCTTAACCAGAGACTTAACCGCGAAGATATGCCCGCCGTATATACGTAAGATCCATCGCGTGCATTTATTGATTGTGGAGTCTTTTCCGCATTTCTTGTCGCGATCAGTCTTCAGTTTCAGGATTATGCTGATGAAACCCGGTCTCTAACAATGCGGTCGCTTAAATTGTGCCGAGTTCCAACCGACACCCGATTTCAATATTTTCAATACACGCATGTCTTTCTTTGCACCTGTGTAAAAAACAAGTCCATTGAAAAAGGAGATCCGCAAAAATTAAGAGAATCATTGTGCGTGGATCTTAAAATAAGTTCAGAGAAATCGGCCGATTTTTCAGAAGCTGGATCTTATAATAATTGTAATTAGAGACGCTGATGTGAACTACGTCTCGTGTTTATTTTCTTTATGGAACACGTTTTAAGTAGGAAAAAAGGTGACCATGCAGCTGCGCTGAGAACATAATCCGAGAGGTTTTTCTTGTTGTAAATTTCGTAAATTTAATGTCAATTTCATTGTAGTTTCGATCCAATTCTTTTTTGTTTGATTTTTTTCGGGAGTGTCAGTGTAGACAGAAATAAAAAAGAAAACTGTAATTTGGATAATAAAAGTAACTTTTATTGACCGCAAATGGACTGAGGCAGTAAAATATATTGACTTAATTAATATGCTCAAGATCTTTTCGCCAATTTAAAATATTTACTCTTTCACAATGATTTAAATCTGTTATTTCTTTTTACTGGTCTCTGGTGAACATTAAATTCGCTCTATTTTCTCTACAGTCTACCTGGTTTACCACCTCTTAGTTTTTGCATCAATTATTTTTCCAAGCCTCGCTTACTGTATCTCAGTCAACAGAAAAATATCATGAAATTGTTTAAAACAAGCATAATAATAATTTGAGGATTGTTATAAAATCCCCAGTTAGTGAGTATTAAGAGTCAGAATGTTTGATATTATGTTAATTCTTGACGTATCTAGGATGATTCTTATCTTTTATTGACTCATGTCTTATTATTCAAAGCTTTTACTGTTTCTGGTTTGCTGACAGAAAAAAATTAGATCAATGAACATTGGAGTTCCACGTATTTCTAAAATGCAGACCCAATTGTCGGTTTTCTTTTTTTCGAAAATTTCAAGTATATTGCTTTCTTATTTGACAAAAATCGTAGATTGTAGAGCCTGACAGTTATGGAGCATTTAAACCCGTTTTATATTTATTTAACAAAATGATCTTGTTCATCGTTCATATTTTTATTTAAATTATTGACACTGTTCTAATTGTATATAAGTTACAATTTGAGAAATGCAAATCCACATTGTTCACTGTAGTAAAATTTTTTTTTTTTCAAATAATGCACAGAGAAAAATGGATGTTCAAATGTAACATCTAGATGTTCAGGATTAACATATTTTATGTTTAACTATAGGA
>JAAAKG020145270.1:0-10925 GCA_010014905.2 Druon quercuslanigerum | reverse complement strand
AGGTGTACATGTGAATCATTTTATGCCTAAACCAAGTATTCGTAATAAACAGATCCTTTTCTAAGCATAAGCCAACTAATTTATCTCCATGATAGTTTGTTCTTTGATCACCAAAATTACCTAGTAGTCTTTCTGTATCCTGATTTTGGATACCAACCCAGCCATTCATGTCTCCTAGCAGAATAATTCTTTCACCATGATAGCAAATATTCATCGCATCATTTAAAGTGTCCCAGAAGGCGTCTCTTACTTTTCTGGGATCACTATTAACTGGCGCGTAACATGCTATGATAAATAATCTTCTGATTCCTACTTTCATTCTAGCCCACATCAATCTAGGAGATACGAAACCATGATCTCCGAGATGCTGTTTCGCTCCATTATTCAAAATGAGACCTACTCCTTGCCTATGATGTGTTTCACTGCCTACTTCTGACCATATATTAAATCCGCCTTTTAATAATCCGTTTGTATGTCCCTACTTTCGCATCCCTTTTTCTTTGTTTCACTTACACATGGAATGTCTAGTTTCCTTATGTGCGTAGTTTCTCGTATTTCTTTTAACTTGAGGTCATTCACCCCCACCCCCCTAGCATTCCATACACTTAGTCTCCATTCGTCGCCTGAGACTTGACCTTTACGTTTTCCGTGTGCATACCGCTTGTCAATTAAAGTTTCAGTCCTTTCCGAGGCTATCTTATTGTTTGTATTATTCATTGTTTAGACTATACGCCCAACCACCATCTTTATGCAATAAGTTTATTTTGCGAGTCGAAATCATATTCAAGTTAAGTATCAATTCTTCATATGGTGGAAACTGTAGTTATAACTTCCGTCCCACCAAACTTCAGTTAATAAGCGAGGAGCGGGAAGGGGGAGGGGGAGGGTAAACCGAGAGAGTCGTCTTGGGTTGATGTTTTTATACTGAGAAGATCAATTTAAGAATCAGTATTTAAAGGGTCCCGCACAAAATACATTGGAAAAAGGTCCCAATAAAATCTTCCCAAACTAAGATATATAATAGTTTTTGGTCTCCCGATCACGAAGATTCATGTGAAAGAGTGAAAAACTGAACAATTTTTCAAGAAAAAACGGCTCAAATATCGATTTTCATGTAGCAAAGGGAGGTGTCACCGACACTCAACAAGTGTCAGGACGTTTCGGACGTGCGGATGCATAATGTCGAGGTCCGAAGGCCAGAAAATGAAACGATAGCCATCAGTGCAACAACAAAGTTCGTGTTTGCTTGGTATTAAAAAAGATAAAACAAGAAATGGTAACTGTTTGGCGCAACAGTCACAGATCATGCCCACGAGGTTGTCCGACTGACACTTTGTAGTTTCTGACCTGCTGATCAATAATAATATTTTAAAAACTCTAGAAACGGCTAGATAACTTATAATTAAGCACTAAATATCGCTACTTTGCATACTAAAATAGCTTTTAGAATAATCTAATTTAAAACTTTGAAGATCAAGAACGTCAGTTTAGTTTCGGTTTTGTTGTTCTCGTCTGTGAGCAGCGTCCATGATCACATTGTAAAGCGATAGGCACGTACAATAGTAACCTTAGATAGGATCTGGATTATTTTTATCTTGAGCGTCATGTTCTATGTCTTCAATAGGCACATATGCGATCCAAATTTGACGTTTTGTCGCATTAAGGAATCGTGAATGTGATCGACTGAATGTCGAATGTGATGAATCGACTGAATGGGACCATTCCTAGGCTCAACAATCCATCTTGTTTTTGTCACCAATCTCGATTCATTTGCTTCTTCAGTCAGCAGTTGACGTTGCCCTTGTTAAATCTTCGCGGGCATTTTCTAGTGAATACCAAGGTTTTAAAACAGCTGTGTGGCATCTCGATAGCCTCTGTCAACCACAAGAATCAATCCATCAGGGAACCACTTTCTCATCCTATCTTTATTTTTTTCAAATTTATTCCGAAGCATAGCAGCATCGTTGTTCCTGCAGTCCGAGAAATATAGTCCATGAATTCCGAGTATATATACATTTTGTGACACTATCACTGCAGGTTTTAGTAGGCGGCGTCCTTTATGCACACAATATGACTGCTGCAAAGTTCGGAAGTTACTACTCTTTTCGATGTAACTGTAGGTGCCATCAATATTATAACAGATTATCTAAAATTATAGAATGTTAAAAATTCTACGTAAGAAGTGAATGAAAAAAATAGTTTAATTTTCAAAAAATAGTTGATTTTTAATTAAACAGAAAGAAAGTAAAAAATATCTGATAGATTTTAGGAAGTCTTCCAGACTATAACAATATTTATATATTTCTTTAGGGTGAATATTTGTGACAAATTTGATCATTTTAGATATGTAAATTTTTTTTCAAAAAAGAATACAGAAAGAGACTATATCAGCCGAAATTATTAAAACTTAATACTTCTCTTCGAAATTAGTTATCGAATACGAATGAAATATTACTTTTCAAATATCAACCCCATAAGTATGTTTTAGAAGGTCCTTAAAACTTCCAATAAGTAGTCTGAATTAGAATCAATTTCAAACTTAATTTTTAAAACATAAACAATTTAAACCTTAAATTGCTACAATTGTTGTTTAAGTACTTAAAAGTAAATAGAAAATAATTTTAGCAGACGATCGTGAATGTGTTTAAAATTAAGATTTAATAAACTATTTTCAATTTTTAAATAATTTCTAATTATTAAATGACCGTATGCACATTAAAAGTTAAAGAACCAGCAACTGTCGTTTGGTAATTGTGAAGTCTCTTCTGTTAAATCTCCTTTGGAATTAACAAACATATTCTCAACAAGTATCTGGTACATTACATTTATTTCTGTGAATCGCTCTGGGATTGCTTATTCAGGTATTGCAAAATAAGGCACCAGTTTTATTTATCATGATTACTTTCTATTAACATTTATTTGCAAATTTTTGTCGTGGTAATGCATCGCTAAAGATTGTTTTGTTAAAATTACGACAAAATAATGATAAATTTCTTATTGATATTCAAGTTACTTAATACAACTATTTTAGAAAGACCATTTTATTCTGGGGTGGAAAAATGTTTCTTGATATATCTTTTCAATATAAATTAGAAAATTTTTATTAATTAATAATTTTACACTTTACTGAAACAATAAGAAGCCTGAGTTTACAAATGACGCAGTCAGAAGGTAATATTGTGAAACTCCTGACGCGGTTGCGTCACCTTAAAGTGGAAAAAATAAAATTATGTACACACTAAATTTATTTCAGTTTAGTTAATTCAAGCTTTAAATCATTACACAGGTACAGTACGCAATTAGATAAGGCCTGAGAGCAAACATGTTACAGAAATATTCTGTTATCGAGTCCCGCAAAGTAAAAGCTAAACATTTGAAATTAAGCAATTTTTGTTGCATAATCTTGAAAAATTATTTAAAAAACTAAAATTTTTCTAATTCAAAATTTTTTCAGAACTAAAAATTGACCTTTTTAAAATTTCATGTTGTTATAAATGTATACTATAGAGTCAGAAGCATAATTGTATGTGTTCTATTTTATTTCCTTTTTTAATTATCGAAAAAGTATCGCTCGGGAAAATAAAGATTCTTTGTACAAATAGAAATTTATTCAACATAACAAAAAGTATCAAAGTTATGTAACTATTCCACAAACGTAGAACAGCATACTAATTTAAAAATAAAGTTGATATCGCCTGCTATATTTTTATAAATTTTGCAAATAAGCAATAATAGAAAGTTATAGGAAATATTAAAATTGTCCATTAGTAATTATTTGTATCAATAAGATAACGGAAAGGACTTAAAAGTGACAATAATACGTAAAAATTTAGTTCTTTTATTTTTGGGTTATATTTTGAGCGCGAGCACTGTAAGAAGGCGGTTGTGGCACGTTGAAAATAAAAGTCATTAGCATGATTTTATTTCTCAGACGCTCCTCGTCAATCCCTAAAAAGTTGGGCTCATTTTCAAATTTCGAAAAAAAAAATTCGGATTATCTTTCTTCTGAAATGGAATTGTTTGAGGGGGTGTCTTGCTCTGTAGCTCAAAAAGCATTTTTTGGACAACCCTAATACATAGATTCTCGCGTGCGTGTTTGTGTGCATTAGTAGTTCCTTTTATGCGGGGAGCAGAGAGTCACACAAATTTTTAAATGCGACGAACTTAATTAACGTGTACAAAATAAAGTTAACACACAAACACCTGAATAGAAGAATTAAAGAAAACCAGATAAGAGTGATAAGATCCTCGGTCTATATAAAATCACTTTTTCCAAAGCGTATTTATTCTTTAGCATACTAGTATCCGATTTGAAGACTTTACAATCTATTCATCACCTTGCGGGATCTTTAAGGGAATCAAGAAACAGGTAAGAGTTAAAATTTCTGTGTAGAAATATATTTGTAATATTGTCTTTCTCATATGATTTTAGAGTATGCTGAGATTCGAAATGTATCAGTTACAGTTGGTAGCAACTGTTCTTCTCAGTCTCATCTTAGGAACGAGTAGGTGATATTTAAACATATATCTTTAAACAGATTTCATTATTTTTTATCGAAAAAGGTTAAATATGATTTCTAAGTTAGGATGTAGAAATAGAAATATAAGCACATGCACAAAAGAGATATGTTTATATTAGTTTAAATAATGAGACAGCATACTCTCTTAAAAATTTATTGAGATAATAATAGCTATAAATTGGATTATTGCCTCCTATCAGAAAGCTTTCTCATTTTTATTTCTTTCTTACAGAAGCATTCAGTTATAAGGATGCTAAAAATTGGGGCGAAAAATATTCACAATGTAAAGGAAAAAATCAATCTCCCATTTTTTTTGAACCGCCTCGCGTAATGAACTTTCCATACTGGCAGAAACCACCACTCAAACTTACAGACTTTGAGAAATCTCCTAAGAATTTGACCATCAAGAATACTGGCCATACTGGTATTACACCTTATTTGTTTTTTTAGACGTTTTATTCTATGTAACACATTTTTTTCGCTTTTTCTATAATATAGTTGAAATGAAAGCCGAATGGACTGGAGACGCTCCAAGTTGTTCTGGTGGGCCCCTGCATGGGAAATACGTATTTGAAAAAGTCACTTTTCATTGGGACCCAAAAGGGGTAAATATTCAATAGTTTTTGACAATCAAAATCGGAACGCTCTTAATCTATTAAACCTTAAATACTATTGAATCTATCCGTTAATGAAGATAATAATAATATTAACAATAATTTGTTTTAATTGCATGAATGAAAAGTATACTCATGAGGCTGAATTTGTTCCGATGGAAAAGTAAGTAAAAAATTTTCTTTTCATATTTTTATTTGAGTTAAGACTTGAAAAACATCTGATAATGAATTTTACGAAATAATTTTTGTTCAACAGGCAGGATATGGAGATGCATATGTTTTTTTATAGAACGGATTTGACATCATTTGAGAAAGCTCAAAAACAAAAGGGTGGTCTGGTAGTGCTGAGCATGGGGTTCTCGGTAAGAAGTGCAAATTAATTAATTTAAATGCTTTTCTTGGATGATTTGTCCCTCGTAGAAAATTTCGGTGTGACCTGCTGTCAATTATTGTAATTTTTAGACTTTCTTTTCGGGCCCCAGTTTTTCTTAAATAATTGGTCCCATCTAGAGAATTGTTGGATAGATTTCTGTCCAAAATAAGGGCATTGTCTAGACTGTCTTATCTAGGCGTACTTTTCTAGCCCAGCCGGGTGCTGCCTGGTCCATCATGACCAAAAAAGTTTTAATGTACCAATCCTAAATATTTGTTTACATATTTCAAAAAGAAGACGGAATTTAAAAGTAACAAACATGAAAAAGAAAAATTAAAAAAAATACTTTTTTTTCCTTTTCATGTAGTCAGTCTTCTCGGGCCCTAGATGCGGTTAAAAATGAAACATGTACATTAAACGCAAAAAAATTTTTTTCTACCATCTAAAAAATCTTTAAAATGATTTTTACATCAACCATTTAAGTTGGATTTATACAAGATCGACTAACTAGTTCTACATTAGTTTGTTCAGACTATCATTTAACAAAAAAAGCTAAACTTCAACTCAGCACCGTAAGAGACCTTCTTAAAAGCATCACTCTAGCTCGCAGTGGGGAAAAAGTACATTTTTTGGTTCAAAATACGATTCCGGGTAAACCTGTGGACCGTTTTGAAAGATGCTGAGCCTGATTTTTAGTTAAGTTTTTCAATTTTTTTTATAATAAATAAATATGACGTAAAAATTGATAATTTTTTTTATTTTTCGTTTCCGGTAATCGTTAGTAAAAGGAAAATTGTTATAATCGCCGAAATTTTATAGATTTACATTATATAAAGATATTCCATGATGATATGATAAACAAAAATATTGGATATAAACAAATTATTTGTTTAAAATGTATTTTCTATAATTTTGAATAATTTGACGTTTTCTTAGTCATATTGCAAAAAACTTGAATAGAAACAATATTTTAATGAAAAAAATTTCTTAAGACTATTCTTGTAATTATATAAACAAATTTAATAAACAAATGAATTATTTAGACATTTGTCTTCACTAAAATTTCTTTTTTTCAAAGTCAAGTTTTTTACATTAGGAATCTCATGATCATTTCAGAAAACATTTATAATTTTTTGGTAAATTTTTTGATTTTTTTAACAGATTTAATAAAAAAAACTGCATTATTTGGGCAATTTTCGACAGAAAAACTCTTTCTTTTCAATTTAAGTCCTTTTAGTTGGGAACTTTACCATAATTTCAATAAAATTCATAATTAGTTGATTAATTTTATGTTTCTGTGAAACAAATTCAATTTGAAAAGTGCTATTTTCATGACAAAATCATGAAACTCATCAGCAAATTATGAATTTTCTGAAATTATCATGAAGTTCCTAATTTAAAAAAATTGACATCGAAAAAACGGAATTTTTTGACAACAAAAGCCTGAATAATGCATTTTTAAAATTACATTAGTTTATAATATTAACAATAATAGTCTTAAGAGAAATATCTTCCATTAAAGTATTGTTTTCATTCACATTTCTGGCAATATAACTTAAACAAAACTTCCAATTATTAAAAATTATAGAAAACACATTTTCAAGAAATAATATGTTTATAACCAATTTTTTTTATTCATTGTATCCTGATAGAATATCTTTAAATAATGTGAATCTATAAAACTTCGGCGATTAGAACAATTTTACTATTATTTACGAGCACCGGGAACGTCAAATAGAAAAAAAATTTCCGGCTGCGCGTGCACACTCTCATAGCGCGCTACGCGCGGGGATCGGTTCGCTCGTAAGTTTGAGCGTGCCTAGGTCGCGCGGATGTTGTTTCTCACACTGCGCGCTCGATGACGGATTCACCTCGCCCTACGCGCTAGGTCTTTCTCTTTACCCTAAATTTGGCGCAAGCCTTTGAAAATTAAAGGTACAAGCGTCGCCAACTCATTGGGGATTGTAAATTCTCTTTAGTTAAAGCTCCTTTGGCTTTAACGAATATATCAAATGTATATCATATTTATTTCTGCACCTCAGTCTGGGGCTGTTTATTCAAATATTGCTAAATGCAGGACAAATCTTTTTTCTAATAATTAATTTAATATTTATTTCTTATTTTGCATTATATTTTATTCTTAGCCATTATACAAAATGAATATCATTTCAACAAATGTTTATTATTACCATTTAAAGAAAAGCATTTTTACTGTCTTATATTTATCAATTAACAAATGCGCATTCTGTGAAAATAAAAATTATTATTAAACATTTCACTGCAACTTGTTTCATCTTGCTATAAATCTAATTTGTTTAGATTAAACGTAGATGTAATTTAGGCAAAAAATGTTGGTAAATAAAATATTATTGTAGTTTATAAGAAACTATTAGATATTTTTTGGTTGAACCACGAAAGCGTTGTTTGTTTAATTTAATTATTGCCAATTTTTCATTCTTGAGAGAAGTAAACGCTGTTTTACCTCTCGGGACCCAAAATTTAAGATGAGGGCCCATCTCTTGACTCAGTTTTGAGATGCAGCCAGACATCGATTTCTTGGAAACGAACTCAAGACATCACCAACTGGAACTCAAGTCAAAGAAGTTTTAAACGGGGTTCAGCGGTACGGACGTTCTGTGTTGACCCAAAGCAGTTTCTTGATAATTTTCTACTCTGGGTTATTAATTATTTCTACGAAACACTAAATAAATATTGTATGCAAAGACTAAAAAGGAGAAAATACGGGGCCGATTATTCGAGTCTTTTCCTTAAAACGATTCTAATCTTTGGATATCTTATGCTATTCCCTGAAATCCCTTAAAAGAGCTATTCTCTGCAAGGAAAATTTTGGACAAAAATGTATGATAGAATGTATGATAAAATTTGGCTTTACGCAAAGTCCTGTATTACTGACAATCTTAAAATTTTAGAGTAAATATGACAATCCCGACAATTTTTTGGATAAACTGGAAAGAAGCTTGCATAATGTCCGATCCATAAAATCTACAGCTGAGGTACCTTCATTTCCCTTTGCAAATATCTTTAAAAACATGAGCAGTATGGTCCCCTTCACTTTTTACGAAGGATCGTTAGACTATCCACCTTGTTGGGAAACTGTGACATGGTTCACAGTGCAAACTCGTGGTGGTGTTCCCAGAAGCCTGGTAAGAATCTATTTTTGTTAAAAATAGTTACGTAAATAAGTTTGAAATTTTGTTTACTGTCACTACTTTATATTCGCATTCTTTTCAGCTACATGAGTTCACGAAAATTAAATTGGCAGAGGGAGACACGTCGAATGTTAGACCTACCCAGCCGCTTAACAAACGTAAAGTTATGACGGTGTATACTTAGGAAATACATATGTAGTAATTTTCGATAACCAGCTGCGCTCGGGAAAGGTTTTATGCAGTTTTCCTTTCCCATGGTCAAACGTCCAAGCAAATGCGAGCGCCTCTAAAAAATCCGGCTGCAGACGATATGGGGTAGATAGGTGAATATGGTTTTTTTTGCATGCGAATTTAAAAAATGAATGTAAACATTAGTTA
This sequence comes from Druon quercuslanigerum, assembly GCA_010014905.2. Classification (NCBI taxonomy): domain Eukaryota; kingdom Metazoa; phylum Arthropoda; class Insecta; order Hymenoptera; family Cynipidae; genus Druon; species Druon quercuslanigerum. Next base: position 1,870 of record JAAAKG020145270.1, on the reverse strand, counting down.
TGAAATAAAATTAAGCACTTGGTTGAATCAAAATCTATTTCTTATTTCAAGTATATATCCCCATTTTCGCACAAGTAAGTATAAATTACTACAAAATGTACCACCTATCGAAATATTTTCAAGATGAAATCTAGCTCTAGGTTAATATATTTACGCAATCAAGTGGGCAAAAATATTCTGTTTTCGTTGTTGATAATTCTTATAGTGTGTAAAAGTTTTATTTGTCCAAAAATGCTAAGAGCTCTGAATAAAGCTAGATGGTATGATAAATGTCAAAAAATAATGTTGAACTTTTGCTAGGTACTGCTTCTGAAGGACAATAATAGTATATATTTATAAATATCAAAAATGTTGCTTCAGCGAGAACTTTTCTAAAACCACAGTTTTTTAGGAAACCTAGAAGATTTCGTTGTAATGTGTGATTTATAACGTAATTTTCTAGAAAAATTAATACAAGTACTAATATGACAATTTTAAAAAAATAAAATAAAAAAAAGTAAAGACTTAACAATTTTCCTTGAACTATGACGAGACAGGGAAACTATAGATATATGTTGCATGTGTCGAGTGCCAGGAAAATTAATTCTAAATAAAAAGGAGGATATTTTTCTAGACAAAAAATTTGTTATATTTGCTATTGCAAACAATAGACCAAAAGATGAAATTATTAACTATAGCATCTTAAATTTTTAAATAAATAGTATTCTACATAACCAAATAGATTCTGTAGTTTTATATATTTTTAAAAGGGTTTAATGGTTTTTATATCAATGAGAAAGTAATCCGAGTTACATCACTAAGATTATTTTTAACTTATTCATGGATACAATTGCCAATTTATTTCACTATATTTATCATTTAACAGTGTTACAAAATGCAACGGCACAAATTTTATAATCGTTGGAATAATATTATAGACTACAGTAGACTTTTTGACAGGGATTTTTTTTATTTGTTGAAAATTGGTTATACCGAAGGTTGCGAATTTAATACTTAATATAGCAAAAATCTTATTATTTTGAAAAAAGGTAAATATTTAACAAAGCACCTAATTTTAAAAAAAGTTGTATATTTATTAAAAATATTAATTACTACCAAAAAGACGAACTTTTACCATGATGAAGAAGAAGAAATTTGGCCGAAAAAGACTCATTTTCTACCAAAAAAGATAAATTATTAACTAAATACATGAATTTTCAACAAACAAATGAAATAGTTTTAATTCTTATTTTAAAATTACTGTTTAATGAAGAGAACGAATGTTCAACAAATAATATTTTTTTCAAACAAAAAATGAATTTTCAACAAGATAGTTGAATCTTTATCAATAAAGATTTATTTTCGTCAATGAGATTCAATAGCTCTATTTTTAGTTGCAAACGTAATTTTACATACAAAATGAACTAAACAAAGTCAAAAATAATACATAAAATAAAAATATTTGCATTAAATAAATTTAATATATATGATTTATTATTTTGTGTTTCATAATATAACAGTTATTTACCTTTTCACAATTCTTGCATTGTATAATTAGAAAATTTTTCTCTGTCTGCCATTTTATTTTCGTGGACGACTGAGAAATGCCGAAAAAATCAAATTCTCGGGCTGTAGAATTTCCGAAGAAGAAAGCATTGAAAACAGAAAATTTTAAAAATTATAAAATTCATAAATACCCTATCTTGTTATGTATATTTAAAATACTTGTCATAAGGACAATCGCAGGATTTCTCAGGGACCGGGTGCTAATCTGAGTGCACCCTGAGGACACGGAGCGACCCAAGGACGACCTTCTTCTGCATTTTCCCCGCAAGAGTTTTAGCATATTGTTTACACGCAGGGATGCTTTTTAGGTTATTAACTAGCGAAA
>JAAAKG020145269.1:0-10927 GCA_010014905.2 Druon quercuslanigerum | reverse complement strand
AAAATTGAATTATTTCGGTAGAAAAATAAATTATTTAGATGAAATTTTTTCTTTCTTGTCTAAAAAATATTTCTTGATTGAAAATTTAACTACTTGGTTGAAAGTTGAATTTCTTATTTAAAAATTCATCTCTTTGGTTGAAAATTTGCGTTGTTCTTTTTGTTTTGTTTAAAAAATCAATCTTCTTGGTTTCCATTATTTCCTTTGGCTTTTTTATGTTTTCGACTGTTTTTTTTACTTAAAATAAAAATAAAAAAATTACTGAAAATTAAAAATACAGGAATTTGGGCAAAACTTGTTTTTCTTCTTGGTAGCAATTAATTTTTTTTTCTTGAAAATGTAATTATTTCGTTAAAAATTCAAGAATTTTCTTGAAAAATGAACTATTTAGATGAAATTTTTTCTTTCTTGTCTAAAAAATATTTTTTAGTTAAAAATTTATCTCCTTGGTTGAAAATTGAAGTATTTTGTTGATAATTTTCTTTCTTTTTTTTTTGTTTAAAAAATCAATCTTCTTGGTTTTAATTGTTTTCTTTGTTTTTTTTTATGTTTTCCACTGTTGTTAATTTAAAAATAAAAACTTTTTGGATTAAAATATAAATAATTACATTTCTCGTTGTGAATTTATCTTGTTTGGTTGAAAATTTTACTATTTAGTTAGAGATTACATTTTTCTTGAAATATTTATTTGAAATACCTGGCTTTTTCAAAAATCTTTTTGAATTTTATTATTAATCTGAGGCAAATTAAATTAGCAGATTTAGAATTTGAATTGAAAATTCATAGTTTCGTTGAAGATTCATCTTTTTTGAAAACATTTCATTGTTTGACTATCCAAATTCACAGTTTTGTTAATAATAATAATAATTATTATTATTATTTCGTTAAAAATTCAAGAATTTTGTTGAAAATGGAATTATTTCGGAAGAAAAATAAACTATTTAGATGGAATTTTTTCTTTTTTGTGTAAAAAATATTTCTTGGTTGAAAATTTAACTTTTTTGTTGATAATTTTCTTTGTTTTTTTTTTAAATCAAACTTCTTGGTTTCAATTGTTTTCTTTCTTTGTTTTTTTATGAGGTCGACTGTTTTTAATTTAAAAATAAAATTTTTTTGGAATAAAATATACACAATTAGATTTCTCGTTGTAAATGTATCTAATTTGGTTGAAAATATCTCTATTTAGTTAGAGATTACATTTTTGTTGAAATATTTTGAATATTTTTTTAATTTGAAAATTCAATGTTTAGTTGAAGATTGAGCATTTCAGTTAAAAATTCATCTTTTTTGAAAACATTTCATTGTTTAACCATAAAAATTCACAGTTTTGTTAAAAATTATTATTATTGTTATTTCGTTGAAAATTCAACAATTTTGTTGAAAATTGAATTATTTCGGTAGAAAAGTAAACTATTGAGATAAAACTTTTTCTTTTTTGTCTAAAAAATATTTCTTAGTTAAAAATTCATCTCCTTGTTTGAAAATGTAACTATTTTGTTGATAATTTTCTCTGTTTTTTTTGTTTAAAATATTTTGTTTTTGTTTTTTTGTTCTTGTTTTCAATTGTTTTCTTTGGTTGTTTTATAAGATTTCCACTGTTTTTAATTTAAAAACAAAATCTTTTTGGATTAAAATATAAATAATTACACTTCTCGTAGTGAGTTAATTTTATCATTAATCTGAGGCATATTAAATTAGAGATTTAGAATTTGAATTAAAAATTTATTGTTTGGTTGAAGATTGAGCATTTCAATAGAAAATTCATCTTTTTTTAAAACATTTCATTGTTTAACAATAAAAATTCACAGTTTTGTTAATAATAATTATTCTTATTATTTAGTTAAAAATTCAAAAATTTTGTTGAAAATTGAATTATTTCAGTAGAAAAATAAACTATTTAGATGAAATTTTTTCTTTCTTGTCTAAAAAATATTTTTTAGTTAAAAATTTATCTCCTTATTTGAAAATGTGACTATTTTGTTGATAATTTTCTCTGGTTTTTTTGTTTAAAATATTTTTTTTTTGTTTTTTTGTTCTTGGTTTCAATTGTTTTCTTTGGTTGTTTTATAAGATTTCCACTGTTTTTAATTTAAAACTAAAATCTTTTCGGATTAAAATATAAATAATTACACTTCTCGTAGTGAATTTATCTTGTTTGGTTGAAAATTTTACTATTTAGTTAGAGATTAAATTTTTGTTGAAATATTTATTTGAAATATCTGGCTTTTTCAAAAATCATTTTTAATTTTATCATTAATCTGAGGCATATTAAATTAGAGATTTAGAATTTGAATTGAAAATTTATTGTATGGTTGAAGATTGAGCATTTCAATTGAAAATTCATCTTTTTTTTAAACATTTCATTGTTTAACCATAAAAATTCACAGTTTTGTTAATAATAATTATTCTTATTATTTAGTTAAAAATTCAAAAATTTTGTTGAAAATTGAATTATTTCAGTAGAAAAATAAACTATTTAGATGAAGTTTTTTCTTTCTTGTCTAAAAAAATTTTCTTGGTTGAAAATTCAAATACTTGGTTGAAAATTGAATTTCTTAGTTAAAATTTTATCATTAATCTGAGGAATATTAAATTAGAAGATTTAGAATTTAAATTGAAAATTCATACTTTGGTTGAAGATTGAGCATTTCAGTTGAAATTTCATCTCGTTGGTTGAAAATTAATTTATTTTGATATAAAATGCATCTATTTGTTTTATTTATTTATTTTTTTTAAAATGCAGTTTATGGTTTAAGATTCAATATTTGAGTTGAAAATTCTTTATTTGGTTGAAGGGTTTGCGTTTCAATTTTTATCTCTGTTTGAAAATGCAAATTTTTCGTTGAAAATTCATTTTTCGAAAACATTTAATCTTTTTTGATTAAAAAGGCAAAATTTTGTTGAAAAAAAATCTTTTTTGTATGGATTAAACTTTTTTTGATTTAAAAATGAAGCCTTTTTGTATTAAAATATTAGTTCTTACATTTTTTTTAGAATTAATCTTTTTTGGTTGAAAATTCAACTATTTGGTTGAAGATTAACTTTCTTTTTGAAATTTTGGCACATTCTGGAAAATATTGATAATTTTTTTTTTATAAATATTTATGCTGCTTTTTTATTTGAAATATAGGTGTCTAGAAATCATTTGTTAGTTAGCTAGGTAGTTAGTGCCTCAATTATAAATTCTAGAATCTAGCCAATACGCTATGAATTTCTGCATGCCTTTCACCTAGAAAATTCATTCTACTTGCTACTGGCGGTAAATTGACGCCCAGTTGAAAGGAAAGTTCGCATAATATCACTCTCGCTGATACGAGAAACGCAATTAATAAATTGTCTGTGATCATTTTAACTAAAAACTGTCAGACACTGCAAGTTGCTAAGAAAATTTTTGAAATTAACAAGATTATTGAAGAATTTTAGTGTGATGGTGCAATTTTTACAAGTAAGGACATTTTAGATAAATTAATCACCTTTATTTTGTTTTTTAGATGTAATTATTTTACAAGCATTTTGAAAAAATTAACCTATTGCATTTGAAAATATATAATATATTTTTTTAATTTTGCTAATTTAAAAATAAACTAAATAAATCTTCTAAAGATTTAAAAATTTCTTGAAGCCTATAAATTCTTTGAAATGTTTGAACAGGTTTGAATCCCTTTGAAATTTCTTGAAATCCATAAAAGTACCTTGAAGTTTTGGAAATCTGTAGAAATCCCTTGAAATATTTGAAATATTTTTAAATTGATTAAAATCTTTATAAACCCCTTGAAATTACTTCAATTTTTTTTTCATTTTTTCAAATTTCTCCCTAGAAATGTTTTGAACTCTTTTGAATTTTATCAAAGGTTTTGAAATTTCTAGAAATATTTTGAAATCTTTTGAAATTTCTTCATATCCCTGCGAAATATTTGGAAATCTTTTAAAGATTTTAAATCACTAAAAATTCCTTGAAATATTTCAAATTTTTAATCCCTTGAATTATTTGAAATATCTGGAAACCCCTTGAAATATTTTAAGTTTAAAAAAAAATTAATTTCTTCAAATCTCTAAAAATCCTTTGGAATATTTTCAAACCATTTGAATTTTATTAAATTTCTTAAAATCTTAGAAATTCTTAGAAATCTCTAAAAAAGCCCCTTGAAATATTCAAAATATATTAAAATCTTTAGAAATCCCTTGCAATATTTTGAAATCTTTGAAATCTTTTCAAATTTCCTGCAATCTCTAAAAATCCTTTGAAATCCTTTAAAATTTCTTGAAATCCCTTGAAAACTTTGAAATATCTGGAAATCCCTTACAGTATTTGGAAATCTTTTAAAGTTTTTAAATCTCCAGAAATCCCTTGAAATTTTCAAAATTTTTTAAAATATCAAATTTCTTGAAATCTCTAAAAACCCTTTGGAATATTTTCAAACTTTTTTACTATAATCAAATTCCTTGGAATTTTAGAAATCCTTAGAAATCTCTAAAAACACTCTTTAAATATTAAAAATATTTTAAAATCTTTCGAAACCCATTTGCAATATTTTTAAATCTTTCAAATCTGTTCGAATTTCTTGAAATCTCTAAAAATCCTTTGAAATATTTAAAGTCCTTTAAAATTTCTCGAAATCCCTTGAAATCTTTGAAATATCTGGACATCGTTTGCAGTATTTGGAAATCTTTTAAATTTTTTAAATCTCCAGAAATCCCTTGAAATTTTCAAAATTTAAAAAAATATCAAATTTCTTGAAATCTCTAAAAATCCTTTGGAATATTTTCAAACATTTTGACTTTAATCAAATTCCTTGAAATTTTAGAAATCCTTAGAAATCTTCATAAAACCCTTGAAATATTAGAAATATTTTTAAATGTTTAGAAATCCCTTGCAATTTTTTTAAATATTTTAAATATTTTCAAATTTCTTTAAACTTCTAAAAATCCTTAGAAATATTTGAAATCCTTTAAAATTTCTTGAAATCCCTTGAAATCTTTGAAATATCTGAAAATCCCTTGCAGTTTTCGGAAATCTTTTAAAGTTTTTAAATCTCCAGAAATCCCTTGAAATATTCAAAAATTTAAAAAATATCAAATTTCAAGAAATGTCTAAAAATCCTTCGAATTATTTTCAAACCTTTTGAATTTATCAAGTTTTTGGAAATCTAAAAAAATTCTTAGAAATCTCCAAAAAACCCTTGAAATATTAGAAATATTTTTAAATCTTTAGAAATCCCTTGAAATATTTTCAAATTTCTTGAAATCTCTTAAAATCTTGGAAATACCTAGAAACACCTTGCAATATTAGGAAATCTTTTAAAGTTTTCAAATCTCCAGAAATCCCTTGAAATATTTAAAAAAATTTAAATATCAAATTTTTTTTAAATATTTTGAAATTTTTTGAAATTTTTGAACACTTTTGAATTCCTTTGAAATTTCTTGAAATCCATAAAAGTCCCTTGAATTTTTTGAAATCGTTTGAAATCTGTAGAAATCCCTTGAAATATATGAAATATTTTTAAATTGATTAAAATCTTTATAAACCCCTTGAAATTACTTGAATTTATTTTTTCATTTTTTCAAATTTCTCTCTAGAAATGTTTTGAAATCTTTTGAAATCTTTTGAATTTTATCAAATTTTTTGAAATTTCTAGAAATATTTTGAATCCTTTTGAATCTTTTCAAATCTTTTGATATCCCTGCGAAATATTTGGAAATATTTTAAAGATTTCAAATCACTAAAAATTCCTTGAAATATTTCAAATTTTTAATCCCTTAAATTATTTGAAATATCTGGAAACCCCTTGAAATATTTTAAATTTAAAAAAAATTAATTTCTTAAAATCTCTAAAAATCCTTTGGAATATTTTCAAACCATTTGAATTTTATCAAATTTCTTAAAATCTTAGAAATCCTTAGAAATCTCTAAAAAAAAGCCCCTTGAAATATTCAAACTATATTAAAATCTTCAGAAATCCCTTGAAATATTTTGAAATCTTTAAAATCTTTTCAAATTTCCTCCAATCTCTAAAAATCCTTTGAAATCCTTTAAAACTTCTTGAAATCCCTTGAAATCTTTAAAATATCTGGAAATCCCTTACAGTATTTGGAAATCTTTTAAAGTTTTTAAATCTCCAGAAATCCCTTGAATTATTCAAAATTTTAAAAAATATCAAATTTCTTGAAATCTCAAATCCTTTGAAATATTTTCAAACCTTTTGAATTTCAGCAAATTTTTTGAAGTCTTAGAAATCCTTAGAAATCTCCAGAAAACCTTTGAAATATTAGAAATATTTTTAAATGTTTAGAAATCCCTTGCAATATTTTGAAATCTTTGAAATCTTTTCAAATTTCCTCCAATCTCTAAAAATCCTTTGAAATCCTTTAAAATTTCTTGAAATCCCTTGAAATCTTTGAAATATCTGGAAATCCCTTACAGTATTTGGAAATCTTTTAAAGTTTTTAAATCTCCAGAATTCCCTTGAAACATTCAAAATTTTAAAAAATATCAAATTTCTTGAAATCTCAAATCCTTTGAAATATTTTCAAACCTTTTGAATTTCAGCAAATTTTTTGAAGTCTTAGAAATCTTTTCAAATTTCTTGAAATGTCTAAAAATCCTTTTAACTATTTGAAATCCTTTAAAATTTCTCGAAATCCCTTGAAATCTTTGAAATATCTGGAAATCCCTTACAGTATTTGGAAATCTTTTAAAGTTTTTAAATCTCCAGAAATTCCTTGAAATTTTCAAAATTTTCAAAAATATCAAATTTCTTGAAATCTCTAGAAATCCTTTGGAATATTTTCAAACTTTTGGCTTTTTTCAAATTCCTTGGAATTTTAGAAATCCTTAGAAACCTCTAAAAAAACCTTGAAACATTAAAAATATTGAAAAACCTTTTGAAACCCCTTTGCAATATTTTTAAATCTTTCAAATCTTTTCAAATTTCTCGAAATCCCTTGAAATCTTTGAAATATCTGAAAATCCCTTGCAGTATTTGGAAATCGTTTAAAGTTTTTAAATCTCCAGAAATCCCTTGAAATATTCAAAATTTTAAAAAATATCAAATTTCTTGAAATCTCAAATCCTTTGAAATATTTTCAAACCTTTTGAATTTCAGCAAATTTTTTGAAATCTTAAAAATCGTTAGAATTCTCCAGAAAATCGTTGAAATATTAGAAATATTTTTAAATCCTTAGAAACCCCTTGCAACATTTTGAAATCTTTCAAATCTTTTCAAATTTCTTGAAATCTCTAAAAATCCTTTAAAATTTTTTGAAATCGCTTGAAATCGCTTGAAATCTTTAAAATATCTGGAAACCCCTTGCAATGTTTGGAAATCTTTTTAAAGTTTGCAAATCTCTAAAAATTCTTTGAAACATTTCAAATTTTGTCAAAAAAATTTCAAATTTCTTTAAATCTCTTGAAATCCTTTGGAAGCTTTTCAAACCTTTTGAATTTTATTAAGTTTCTTGAAATATTAGAAATCTCTAGAAAACGATAAAAAAAACCTTTAAATATTCAAAATATTTAAAAAAATTTAGAAATCCCTTGCGATATTTGCAACTTCTTTGAATTTGATCAAATTTCTTGAAATATCTAGAAATATTTTGAAATATTTTTAAAATTTTGGAATTTCATGAAATCTCTAGATATCCTTTGAAATATTTGGAAATGTTTTAAAATCTTTCGTATAATTAGAAATTTCTTGACATCTCTAGAAATCCTTTAAAATCTCTAGAAAATCCTTGAAATATTCAAAATATTTTTAAACTTTAGAAATCCCTTGCAATATTTAGAAATCTCTTATGTCTGTTCAAATTTCTTGAAATCTCTAGAATACCCTTGAAATATTTTGAAATAATTTAAATATTTTTGAATTTTTTGAAATATCTAGAAATTTTTGGAAATGTTTTGAAATCTTTCATATAATTGGAAATTTCTCGACATCTCTAGAAATCATCTCAAATATTTTGATATCTTAGAAATCCTTTGAAAGTGGTTAAAATTTCTGGAAATCCTTTGAAATATTTTGAATCATCTAAAATCGCCTTGCAATGTTTGGAAATCTTTTAAAAATTTTAAATCACCAGAAATTCCTTTAAATACTTTTAATTTTTTAAACAAATTTTCAAGTTTTTTTAAATATCTAGAAATTCTTTGGAATATTTTGAAATCTTTGAAATATTCTCAAATTTCTTGAAATCTCGAGAAATCCATTAAAAATAAATCTCTTAGAAATCTCAAGAAAAACTTAAAATATTCAAAATATTAAAAAATCTTTAGAAATCCCCTGCAATATTTGGAAATCTTTTAAATCTGTTCAAATTTCTTGAAATATCTAGAAATCCCTTGAAATATTTTGAAATCTTTTGAATTTTATCAAATTTTTTGAAATTTCTAGAAATATTTTGAAATCTTTTAAATTTTTTGAATTCTCTAGACATACCTGCGAAATATTTAGAAATCTTTTAAATTTTTCAATTCGCCAAAAAATCCTTGAAATATTTTTAAAAAGTTTTTAATTTCACATTTCTTTAGAAATCCCCTGCAATATTTGGAAATCTTTTAAATCTGTTCAAATTTCTTGAAATATCTAGAAATCCCTTGAAATATTTTGAAATCTTTTGAATTTTATCAAATTTTTTGAAATTTCTAGAAATATTTTGAAATCTTTTAAATTTTTTGAATTCTCTAGACATACCTGCGAAATATTTAGAAATCTTTTAAATTTTTCAATTCGCCAAAAAATCCTTGAAATATTTTTAAAAAGTTTTTAATTTCACATTTCTTTAGAAATCCCCTGCAATATTTGGAAATCTTTTAAATCTGTTCAAATTTCTTGAAATCTTTAGCAATCCCTTGAAATATTTTGAAATCTTTTAAATTTTTTGAATTCTCTAGACATACCTGCGAAATATTTAGAAATCTTTTAAAGTTTTCAAATCACCAGAAATTCCTTGAAATAATTTGAATTTTTAAAATAAATTTTCAAGTTTTTTTCTAATTTCTAGAAAACCTTTAGATTATTTTCAAATCTTCGGAATTTTGTAAAATTTTTTGAAATCTTTAGAAATTTAAAAATCTTTAGAAAAACCTTTCAATATTTGGAAATCTATTGAATTTTAACAAATTATTTGAAATCTCTAGAAATATTTTGAAATATTTTTAATATTTAGGAATTTCTTGAAATCTGTAGACATCCTCCGAAATATTTTGATATCTTAGAAATCTTTTGAAGTTTGTTAAAATTTCTGGAAATCCCTTCACATACTTTAAAATATCTAAAATTCCCTTGAAATATTTGGAAATCTTCTAAAGTTTTCAAATCAGCAGAAATTCCTTGAAAAACGTTGAATTTTTTAAACAAATTTTCAAGTTTTTTTTTAATTTCTAGAAAGCCTTTGGAATATTTTGAAACCTTTGGTATTTTATTAAATTTCTTGAAATCTGTAGAATATCCTCGAAATCTGTAAAAATTCCTTGAAATATTAAAAATCCTTCAAAATCTCTAGAAAACCCTTCAAATATTCGAAATATTTTTAAATCTCTAGAAATCCCTTGAAATATTTTGAAACATTTTGAATTTTATCAAATTTTTTGAAATTTCTAGAAATATTTTTAAATCTTTTAAATTTTTTGAATTCTGTAGACATACCTGCGAAATATTTAGAAATATTTTAAATTTTTCAAATCACCAAAAATTTCTTGAAATCTCTAGAAATCCATAAAAAATAAATCTCTTAGAAATCTCTAAAAAAACCTTGAAATATTCAAAATATTAAAAAATCTTTAGAAATCCCCTGTAATATTTGGAAATCTTTTAAATCTGTTCAAATTTCTTGAAATCTCTAGAAATCCCTTGAAATATTTTGAAATATTTTGAATTTTATCAAATTTTTTGAAATTTCTAGAAATATTTTGAAATATTTTGAATTCTCTAGACATACCTGCGAAATATTTAGAAATCTTTTAGTTAAAGAGTTAAATTTTAAGTTAAAACAATTAATTTTCAACAAAACAATTAAATTTTCAACAAAACAATTAAATTTTCAACAAGAAAAAAGGTTTTTTGTTAACTAAAATGATGAATCTTCAACCAAATGATTAAATTTTTAACAAAGTAGTTCCACTTCCCTCTAAGTATTTGAATTTCTAACCAAAAATGATGAATTCTGAAGGAAAAACATGATATTTGAACCGACAAGGATTTGAATTTTACAAAAAAAATAGTTGAATTCTATAAAAAAAACATGATTTCTTTTTAACAAAATAGTTTGAATCCTCGGCCAAAAGATATTATTTTTAACGCATTAGTTGCTATTTTTAACCATAATAATAAAATTAGCTTCAACTTTATTTTTTCGAAAATTCACTTACTCTATCAGATTTTCCATGAACTTTCCCTGACTTTTTCTGGAATTACCTGATCTGTACAAACTCTGTAATTTTAACCAAAAATATGTATTTTTAAACGAATAGTTGAATTTTTCACCCAAAAGAATAATTTTCTACCAAAAAAGACTCATTTTTAACAAAGTATATAAATTTTAATCTGAAAAATATAAATTTTTAGCGAAAATTAGAATAGTTAAAATTAAAAAAAAGTTTCAAGAAAAAAAGATTTTTCAAACCAAAAATAGAAAAATTAAATTTTCAATTAAAACAATCAATTTTTAACCAAAAAGAATGAATTCTCAACAAAATAATTCAATTTTAAACCCTAAAGGTAAATTTTCTACGAAAACAGATACAGTTTCAATAAAATATATAAATTTTCAAATAATCAAAGAAAAAAAAGAGTTTTCAGCAAAATTATTTAGTTTTCAACTAAAATTATAATTTTTTAAGAAAACTTGGATTCAGCTAAAAAATTAATTTTCAACTAAAAAGAAACGAATTTGCAGCCAAATAAATTATTTTTTTATCGCAGTGATGAATTTT
>JAAAKG020145268.1:0-10927 GCA_010014905.2 Druon quercuslanigerum | reverse complement strand
ATAGATGTATTTTAAATATGAATATACTTTCAATTAAAAAAATAATAGACAATATTTAACTTAATAACCTTATAGTGAATAATCAGACTATTTTGCTTAATTAAATAAAAAAATGATTTTCATTGACACATTTAAAAAATCTTTACTTTGCATAATTATTTTGAATTTAAACTCTTATATCCAGAAATTTATTCAATTAATAACGTTTCAAACTAAATTGAAAAAAATTGAAAACATTTAAAATACAATTTTGTAAATTGAATTCAGATACTCATTTCACAGCATCAAAAACATTTAAATAAATCATTTAATTGGAATGGATGTATTCTGAATATGAATATACATTTTTTATACAAATAATAGCCAATATTTAACTCGATAACCTTATAGTGAATAATCAGTCTATTTTGCTTAATTAAATAAAACAATGATTTTTATTGAAACATTTAAAAAATCTTTACTTTGCATAATTATTTTTAATTTGAACTCTCATATCCGAAAGTTTGTATAATTAATAGCCTTTTAAACTAAATTAAAAAAAATTAAAACCATTTATCATGCAATTTTGTAAATTGAATTCAGATACTCATTTCACAGCATCAAAAACATTTAAATAAATCATATAATTGGATTGGATGTATTCTGAATATGAATATACATTTTTTATACAAATAATAGCCAATATTTAACTCAATAACCTTATAGTAAATAATCAGTCTATTTTACTTCATTAAATAAAACAATGATTTTCATTGAAACATTTAAAAAATCTTTAGTTTTTATAATTATTTTTAATTTACACTCTTATCTTTGGAAATTTTTTAAATTAATAACCTTTTAAACTAAACTAGAAAAAATTGAAACCATATATCGTACAATTTTGTAAATTGAATTCAGATACTCACTTCACAACATCAAAAACATTTAAATAAATCATATAATTGGAATTGATGTATTTTAAATATGAATATACTTTTAATTAAAAAAATAATATTCAATATTTAACTTTATAACCTTTTAGTGAATAATTAGTCTATTTTGCTTAATTAAATAAAAAAATGATTTGCATTGCAACATTTTAAAAAATCCTTACTTTGTGTATTTTTTGTTAATTTAAACTCTCATATCCAGAAATTTGTTTGATTAATAACCTTTTAAACTCATTTCAGACAAAATTAAAAGCATTTATCATACAATTTTATAAATTGAATTCAGATACTCATTTCAGAACAGCAAAAACATGTAAGTAAATCATATAATTAGAATACAGGTATTTTAAATATAAATATACTTTTATTACACAAATATTAGCCAATATTTAACCTAAAGACTTTAATAAAGTAAGTAATCAATATGTTCCTTAATTGAAAAAATTAAAATTAAACTTTTATTTCATTCAATATTTTGAGCAAAATAATGCAGTTAGTAAAGAACTAATCAGTTCACAGCATAAAAAGCGATAAAGAATTATTTGAAATGGAAATTTAAATAATATTTATTAAAAAATAATATTTTAAAATAATTCCAGGAAAAGACTACAAAAACTTACGGCAAATAAATAATTAATTTATGTTACTTAATTCAGTAAAATCTAGAAATCAATCTTTATGTAATGTAATGTTGTGCAAAGGATTAATCAAATCAGCTAATAATGCATAAATCCGCATAAGACATAAACAGCAATACAAAATTATTTTCATTAAAATATTCAAGCAATTTTTACTTTCTTTCATATTTTACTTTAAACTCAAATTTCCAAAAATTTGATTTATTAATATCATTTTATATTAATTCCAGAAAAAATAAACCAAATGTACATATAATTTTGAATATTGAATTTAGATACTCATTTCACAACATCAAAAACATGTAAATAAATCATATAATTGGAATACAGGTATTTAAAATATGAATATACTTTCATAAATACAAATATTAGCCAATAATTTACCTAATAACCGTATTCAAGTAATTATTAAATGTGTTAATTAATTGAAAAGATTAAAATTAAAATTATATTTCATTTAGTATTGTAAGCAAAATAATGCAGGTATTAAATAATTAGTCAGTTCACAACATAAAAAGCGATAAAGGATTATTTGTAATAAAAATTTAAATAATGTTTCCTTACAATTTTTTTCCATATTTAAACTTTAATTTCTAAAAATTTTATTTAAAAATAATATTTTTAATTAATTCCAGAATAATAAGGCAAATTTACATATAACTTGGAAAGTTGAATTCAGATACTGACTTGACAAAATTATAGCGAATATTCCGAAAAAATTAGAAATCAATCTTTATTTAATGTATTGTTCTGCAAAGGATTAATCAGCTAATAATGCATAAATAGACATAAGACATAAAAAGCAATAAAAAATTCTTTTCACTAAAATATTTAAACAATTTTTAATTTATTTTATATTTTAATTTAAACTTAAATTTCTAAGAATTTGGTTAGTTAATATCCTTTAAATTAATTCCATAAAGAATAAACCAAATGTACATATAATTTTGAATATTGAATTTAGACACTCATTTCACATCATCACAAACATTAAAAGAAATTATTTAAATGGAAAATAAATAATCAGTTTATGCGACCTTATTAAAAAAATTAAAATTCAAACTTTATGTAATCTAATATTTTTAGCAAAAAAATTCAGTTAATAATTAATTGATCACTTTAAAACTTAAAAATAGATAAACATTCATCTTAATTAGAACATTATAATGATTTTTACCTTATATATTCTTTTTAATTTAAGCTTTTATTTTTGTGCATTTAATTTATTAATAAACTTTTTAAATTTGAACTTATTCCTGAATATTTTAATTTTAATAGAAAATAGCAAGCATAAAAAGAAAATTAGTAACGTTATTTTGATTAAACCGTGTGAATAATTTCATTATGTAATGCAATAATGTAAAAAAATTGTTACTTAAAAAATGACATTGACGGGTCCTTGTAAATTATCAAGAAATGAATTAAATATATTTTACGCATATTAAGAAAGTCAAAACTAACACATTAAATAAATTTGCCGGCCTCGCTTAGCTGGGCGGTAAGTTCATACTCGGTAAAATAGCCGTACGCCCTTAAAATTACACGATGCGTTTTTTTCTTGTCCCCCTGAAAACAATCATATGAAGCAGATAATGAATGTTTGTGTTCTTAATAATTTTAAATTATGAATGAAAAGAAGAAATAGCGTACTTAACGTAAGAAAGACTGTGGGATTCAGCGATGCAATTTTTTAAATGATAAATATAACTTGCTCTATATTCTCACTTACATGGTGCAGTTTATGTGTAGAAGGCGTACAATTTCATGCTTTGGGGGTGAAGTTTCATGTAGCCGGCGTAAAGTTTTATGTAGCGGGCGCAAAGTTTTACATAGCGGGCGTAAAGTGTCATATCGGCCCGTCGGCGGAGCAAGCCTGTGACAAAAAGAATGTTATTTATTTTACTTTATTATTACGTATTTTACGTTACTAACAGCAAAGATATTAAATAACTAAGAGTAATAGTGAAAACACATAAATCCAAATCAAAAAAATAATTTTAAATCAAGATGTTGCCCTATGAGTAAAAAATGGCCGCTACCACGATCACTACCAATAGAGGTTAGTTGTTTTCTTATGAAAGATATGCTTTTTTTTTTATTTAAAAAAAGAACCGCGCATTAGCTAGTTTTCAGCACTAATTATTATTTCTTGCGGTTTCCTTAGCACCAAAATAGTTGCTCAAACAATAATTTTTCATTTATATAATTAATAATAATTCAAATAATTCAATAATTAATTTAAGATAAAAAACATAAATCGCAGTCGACTGTTCCTTAATTTTATCACGCTTTAGCGCAAGATCTAAGATCTTGGCACCCTTGCTTTTAAAGCATAGGCCTTGAAGTTCCAGACATAAGGCCACGCCCCTTTGCTCTCAGGCCTTCAGTTCTATGCTTTTAGATCATAGAGCCCGAGACTTTAAAGCACGTGAAAATTGTAGCTCTAAAATCACACGCTTCCGTGAATTAATCTCTTGAAATTTATCTCCGTGTAGGTTGCTGGAAGTATTTATTAATTTTAATATTATTCTGTTTGAATAATGCTAGAAAATTTTTGTGTTTTGTAAAATGTCAAAATTTCGGATAACTTTTTCTTCGGGGTAAGGTCTTGAATAATATAAATTAACAAAGTTTTTGTTTAAATATTTTGTTATTGTTTAAAACTATCTTCTCCTAAAGTCTTTAAATTTTTAATTTCCAATTTCTGCCAACCTTTTAGTTAGATTGAGCCACCAATTAATGTAAGTTAATAATTTTTTTATATGAAGAATGCATAATTTTTTATAACTATCTTGTCTTGAATAATTGCTAGAACATTTAGGTATTTTTCAAAAAATCGTCTTTACCTAATTAATGAGTTGGCCCTTATACCACAGATGCCTTTGTAAGATAATTTAATTTAAAAACAAAAATTCCACTGAAAAATATTAAATTTAATAGTAGCTTATAATATTTTTATCAACAAGAACAGTATTCAAGGTTTAAATTTTTCTGTGATTCCAAATCATAATCTTTAATCGATTTGAAAGTGATTTCATGAAAAAACCCATGAGATCGAAAAAGTCCGAAAATTGACATCTGCAGTTGAATGTTTATAAAAATCATAATTGTAAATTTAAGCTTAGTTTGTATTCTAAAATTTTTTGATATATAACGATTTCATTTCACTTTTTTCTTTCGAGAAAAAGAATAATATTTGTTTGGATAATTGAGCCTGTAGGACATAATAAAAAAACCTGTCTTAGTGTTGTTCTTATGAATTTACAGCTGTGAATTTCCATGCATGTAACATAGAAATCTGTTAAGCGTTGTCGGAAATTCCAAAAAATAAGATATTTGGCAAAAATTTAAAAAATTTTAATTTGTTTACATAACTCTTATTTCTGTAAATCACGTAAAGTTATTATTTAATAGAATATATAAAACAGTTCTATATTCTATATATAATAAAAGTTAAGCAAAAATATATGACTCTTGACATTCATAAACTGTATCATTTCTTTGGAATAATAATAAATTTTCACGATTAACAGGGACCAACACTTGTTAAAGCAAATAATAATTTTTTTAAAGATTCAAAATTAGTGAATAAAAAATTATTTTGAAACTTGTCACTTATTTGTTATTAGATGAAAATTATTCCTTAAACATTCCATAAAAAGTAACTACACATTAATTTAGAAAAATCAAAATATCAGCTTATCCAATTTAAAATCACGTATTATATTCCAAATCCCGAAGAACGGGTTAATATTCTCGAAATTGAAAAAATCGCATTTAATTTTCCGGAAAATAAATAAATTTAAAGGGGTTATGCCAACAAGCACTTTTTATTAAGAAAAATCACTCAACAGTTTAATTTTCGACGGATTTTTATCAAATTTTTTTTGAGCGACCTTCGAGCCTTTATGCATGTGAGGGGGAGAGAAATTAGGGCAAGTAGGAAAAGTGATGGGGAATGGGGATTGCGGAAGTATAAGGAGTAACAGGAAATAAAAGGAGAGGGTTAGTGAGAATGAGGGAAAATAAGGGAATGGGAAGTAAGGGGAGCGATGGAAAATTATAGAAGGGATGCTAGCAAAGTGAAGGGAAATAAGGTTAAAGAAAGTAGGGAAAGTGATGGGAGGGCAAAGTAGAGAAATTGAGAGCAAATGAGGGGAGGGTCAGTAGATGAAGTAAGGGGAAATTAGGGAAGTGAAATAGAGTAAGTAACGAGAACTAGGACAAATTATTGAAAGTGAGGGGGGTAGTAATTACAATAAATAAAGAACTACTGCGGTAGTTCGGGTGAGTAATCGAGAGAAAAAGATAGCTAGTGAAGGGAAGTACGAAAAGGGGTGTGTACGCTGAAAAAGTGAGGAAACGCGTGTGTAGAGAAGGAAGAAATTAGGTAAGAAAGGAGTTGCGAAAGGCTGAAAAAAGGGGAAAGGAAATAGGGGTGGAGAGCAGAAAGTAGGGTGAGGAGGTAAGAAAAGTATGGGAGGTGGAGGTTTTAATGTAAGTAATTTATAACATCATGGAATAATAAAAACTATTTTTTTGTAATTCCTTAAGTGATGTTTATAAACAAATACGTAGTTTGACAATGTCTAAATAAACAGGCTTATTTTTTAGCGTAAATTAAAAATGTGTTTTTATTGACTCTTTGTTTTTGTTTTTTTTTGTAATTCGACAAACTTCTGTAATAATTCAGTTTTTGATTATAGAACCTTAAAAGTCAGAAGCTTTAATATTTTAATATTAAATGTTAATTTTAAAAAATTTTACTTCTGAACATTTAAAGCTTCAAGTTTAGCATTTAAACTTTACAAATATGTCAATTTTATATTGTATATTGAAACCAAAAATGAATTGTTTTAAATCCGTGATATTGTCTATATTACTCCTAAAGTTAACATTATTTGTATTTAATATAAGGTAAAAAATTTCCAAGAAGATTCGTTTTTAGTAGTGTGATTCTGTGGCTAAAATATATACATTTTTAAAATCAAACTTGTGCTGCTAATTGGTCGCATACTTGTTAAGCTCATTTTTTACCTCTCGTTATAATCATATTAATTTTAAATTAAATAGAGACAATAACAATATTTTCGAAGACATCAGAAACTTTCAAAAGAACTCTTAAGAAAGAAAATTGTGGGGTATATAAGGTCTGGTACTCTGCTATTAATACTTTACAAAACACTTTCCTTTCTTATTTTTTTTTCTTTTTTTCTTTTTCAAAATGCCTATCTTCTTCGGCCCGGGAAAAGTAACTTGTCTTATTCTACTGCATCCGTGCCTTGGTTCTAACACCGCAGCGGTGGCAAAATGTGGTCCAAGTTTGGCTGCCTTTAGCGAAAAATGTATCTCTCGAAAAAGTTGTACGGCGCATATAAGGCTATAAGGGTGGTAGTTGCGGTGGCGGTTTTCCGAGATTCGGTAAAATAAAAGAGAAAAATTTGAGGCTAGACTAAAAGGAGATAAAGCGCGCGCTCCAAACGATTCTAACTTTATTTCGAATTGTAAAGAAGATTTTTTATTTATTTTCAATAATTTCGGTCCAGTGTCCGTCCGTCCGTCCGTGGTCCTTTTTCCCAGGAGGCGAAGTGAGGGGAAATTATAAGTAGAAAACGAAAGATAAATAAGGATGGGGCAGTATGGGGTGTGAAAGGAAATGAGAAGGGAGTAGAAGGAAGTAGGGGACCGAAGAGAAATTATTGGAGGGGTGGTCGCGGGCGTGGAGGTAAATGGAAAACGGGGTAGTAAGATAATAAGAGAGAGAAGGGTAGTTTGGGTAACTGTGGGATGGAGCAGTCAAGGAAATCGAGGACGAAGTAGGCGAAGTGTACCGACATGAGGGAGAGGAAGTATGGGAATTGAGAAGAAATAAAGGGAGGGAGAAAAGTGATATAAGAGGAAATGACGGAAGAAGAAGTAGTGGAAATAATCGAAAGTGAGAGGAGGGGTAGTAAGGTAGTACGAAGGAGTACAGGATGGGGAAGTAGAGAATGGATGGAAAGAGAGCTAGTAGTGGAAGTAACGGAAACTAGAAGAAGTAAAGAACGGAGTATTGTGGAAGGGCGAAGATTGGGGAGGAGTAGTAGGATATGAAAGTGAGTAAAAGATAATTATGGATGGAAAAGGAATAGGGAAAAATTAAGGGGAAAGGAGAAGAAGGGAAACAAGGCGAAGTTAGGGGTAGGAAATTAAAGTAATGTTGTGAATACCTATGAAAAATACGGCAAAGGGAATTATGAGAAGTAAGAGCAAATAATAGGAAGGAAATTACAGAAAATATATGGAAAAAGAGAGAAGAGAGGGAAGGAAGAGGGGTACGGGTAGTAGGGTACTTCGGGTGAATATGAGAATGGGAAAGTAGTAAAGGAGAAAGGGGAATGGGGTTCTGCGAAAATAAGGGAAAGTACAAGTGGTAGAAGTGTTCAAAGGGGGAAAAAAAAGAATTGATAGCAGGGTGGGGAATTGTAAATAAATAGATTTATGGGGGGTGTAGGGGAATATCATGGGAGTAGGGGCTGGAAAGTGTGCAAAAGATGAATTTTCAACATCATAAAAGAATTTTCAACATCATACAAGAATTTTCAACCATATATTTAAATTTTTTAATAGTTAAATTTTCAGCCAGTTTAATTTAACCAAAAATGACGAATTTTTTACAAAATAGTTGAATCCGGAAACAAAAAGATAACTTTTCAACAAAATTCATTAACTTTTTCCCAGATATTTGAATTTCCAATTTATAAAGCATAGCTCTTAAACAAAAAGAGGAAGAATTCAATTTTTAGGTAAAAAAATTTATTTTTTCCTAAACAAAAACGAATTTTCTGAATTTTTAACCACGAAATAGCATTTCTAGACAAAAAAATATGAATTTTCAAACCTTAAGATTGTTCTTATACTAAAAAGACGAATTTTGAACAAAATATATGAATTTTCAACCAAATAATTGAATTTTCAACTACTAAAAATCAATTACCAATCAAAAAGAAAATAGTTACATTTTTACCATAGAGAGGAATTTTCAACTGACATCATGAATCTTTACCAAAAAAAAAAGGAATTTTTAATAAAAGAGTTCAACCACAAGGTTTTATTTTAACCAAAAAGTTTATATTACAACTAATTACTTGAGTTTTTACCCAAAAAATATACACTGATTAAAAAAAATTGAATATTTGAATTTTCAGATTTAACGATTAGTTTTCAACAAAATAGTTTAATTTTTAACCAAAGAGGTGAATCTTTAACAAAAAAGAAATTACTTTTGAAAAAAGTCGTTTAACTTTAACCAATTAGTCATATTTTTAATTTAACTTTTTGAAACTGAGGAGGACTTCAAAGTCAACGTATTGAAAATTGAAGGTATTTCTCCTGGTTTTTCACAAATTGTCTGTCACAGAAAACACAACAAAAATTCGACGAAAATCAAACTGAGACCATTTTACAAGTTTAAAATTCTCTCAAAATTCCCGAATTTTTTCTCGCAAAGTAGTAAACCTGCCAAGCCAGATATCAAGACATTTTGACCCGGCTTTAGTTTAAATCAACCAGAATTTTGTTAAATCAAGCAAAATTTGTTTAATTCAAATATTACTTTTTTTTAACAATAGTATTTAAAAAAATTTGTTTGTATGCATTAAACAAACATTTTTCTAAGTGCTCTTTTCTCATAATGATGCAATTATGGCAAATGATCACGCTCACACTCTCGTTAATCAAAGTCACACTTGCGAATGTCTCATTAGTACTCATCAGCAACCGGCCTAAAGCCTGTGATTCATATTCATATTTTTTCTTCACTGTAATTCACTTTAAATGCGCCTTGTAATCTGTTGCTTTTCCTATCGTGGCTTATTTGAAGAATATACATTTATTATAAAATTAAAGCCTGCAAATATTAGCTCAAGCCGTAAAAATATTGAGTAGAACAGAATTCTTTTTTTTAGAAATAGTAACAACTTTTATGATATTTAAATTGGATTTGATGGGTTGCAGTACAGAACTAGGTATCCAATATTTTTTTCAAAAATAAGCTTATTTCTTTAAAAAAATATTGGAAAGTCAAATACATATAGTGTAGGAGGATTGTTTCAAAATTTCTTGTTTTAGTATAGTAATGAAAAGATTTATGATTTAAAACCAGATAGCTGACTATGCTTTTTCCCCATTTTCTTTTGTTTTAATTGCTTAACCCCTTACCTTCTTTTAAACTTTGACCAACTTCTCCTTCCTAAAAAATTTTAATTGCAGCTATATAATGAAATAATTTTTTTTATTGATTCTAACAAATGTATTTCGATTATTATATTATCAATAACATTGAAAATTAATAATCCAAACATAATACATTTATAAATATTTCTAACATTTAAAGATTGTTATTTATTTTATTTCAATTTTTGATATTTTATAAGTAATATAAAGTAATCTAAGTAATCTAATTAGAAAATTTCTTCCATGAAAATTGAGGTAACATTCACAACTCAATTGAAAGAAATCATACGATATTTATAAGCAAAAGCTATAGATTGGAAAAGAATCATTTAAGTAAGAGAGTATGGAAATCTATTTTTAATGATTTAATTTTTTAATGTTTATATGCATAAAATTATTCTTAAACAAATTGATTATTTTCCAATCTCAAAATACCAAAATTTAAAGAGAGACACTAAACAAATGATTCTTTTCCAATCTATAGGTTTTGCTTATAAATATCGTATGATCGTATCAAAAATTTAAATAAAATAAACAACAATCTTTGAATGTTAGAAATATTTATAAATGCATTATGTTTGGATTAATAATTTTCAATGTTATTGATAATATAATAATTGAAATACATTAGTTAGAATCAACTAAAAAAAAAAGATACTTTTATAATAATATATGATAGCACCAATGGAACTCGGTTTTCATGTCAACTTTTTTAATTTTTTTGAATAGTTGAAAATTCAAATAGTTTTTTTTAATCGTAAAGACAACATTAAAAATAGAATATTTAATTTATGGAAAAACGACACAAGCTATTAAAAAAATATATATACAAACGTTTCTCTTTAAAAAAATAGCGAAAACTCATTCAAATTTGGCATGAATAATTGTTGATAGGACCAGTAGATTTTGTTTTAATCCTAAAAAATAACATCATGATTTAAAAATTACATTTTTCGGAAAGCGACAAAAGGTACAAACTAAAATTGACAGACTAAAGTTCTTCACCCCAAAAAGATCTATACATTTGTTATCAATCATTTTTA
Source organism: Druon quercuslanigerum (assembly GCA_010014905.2). Classification (NCBI taxonomy): domain Eukaryota; kingdom Metazoa; phylum Arthropoda; class Insecta; order Hymenoptera; family Cynipidae; genus Druon; species Druon quercuslanigerum. The sequence continues at coordinate 103 of JAAAKG020145268.1, read as the reverse complement.
AATAGAAGAGTAAATTTTCTTTCGATCGTAAAAAATAAGATTAAAAATTTAAGCAGTAATTTCTTGGAAAAGCGACACAAGAGATGAGAAGAATTAAAAGACA
>JAAAKG020145267.1:0-10927 GCA_010014905.2 Druon quercuslanigerum | reverse complement strand
CAGTCCCATCGATTATAACAGCCTATTTTTATTTTTGTTTTGATAAATTAACTAAAGTGGATTTATTACACTTGAATAGCGAGAATGATAGTGAATTTCTTTCTGGATTTTAGAAAACTTTGTTTTAATAAATTCTAATATTATGATATGATATTTCTATGTGATAACAATTCAGAATTCCAGAATTTCCTGCGCTTTGAGTTTAAAACATTAAATTTAATTTTAAATTTTATATTCTCATATTTTAATCACTTGGAGGAGTTGAATATTTCAAATTATTAAATCTTAAAGGCCTGATTAGATATCATATAATTTTAATTTCTCTTAATTTTAAATAATTTCTTTCTCAGTATTATGATTTGAAATTATTTAATTTCGAACATTTTGAAATTTTCCTCCTATGAAATTTTTTATCTAAAATCATTAATTTTTAATTAAATTGTTTAATTTTAAACCGTGAAAATGACTGATTTTTAAAAAGCAATCACATTTGGTCTAAGAAAATTGTATCCAATCACTTCGTAAAACTCATGTAGGTATGTATACATTTTATAAAGTGTTTGATTTAGTATTTATTTTTAAAATTAAATTTTTAAATGAAGCCTTCACTGAATGAAAAGTTAAAAAAGCCGTTTTATTTTGTTAATAAATTAAAGAACGTAATAAATTGATTTTTTTTGTTTTATATTTATTTAACAGTCCGATCGATTATAACAGTCTATTTTCATTTTTGTTTTGTTAAATTAACTAAAGTGGATTTATCACACTTGAATGGCAAAAATGATAGTGAATTTCTTTCTGGATCTTAGAAAACTTTGTACAATAAATTATATTTTAAATAATTCCATTCTCAGTATTATGATTTGAAATTTTCCTCCTATAAAATATATTTGTTAAATTTGAACACTTTCAATTATAAAATGATACAGCTTAATTTTCTTGCTAATGAAATTGTCAAATTTTAAAACGTTTAGTTTGAAATTTTTCAATTTCAAGAGTTTCTTATTTAAAAGTGCTTAATTTTAAACACTTACTGCTTCAATTTATTCTAATTTATAAGCAATTCGATTTGAAAGTCTAGTCTAAGGCGCCAGAAGAATTTAGTATTTGGATATAACATTTTATGGTAAAAATAAAATAATTCTCATTTTTCAGTTTGACATAAGGTCTATTCGAAGTGAAGGATGTATCGAAAAGGTACATGTATTTAGAATTTTATTTGTTTTTTTTACCATAGGGATTTTTGCTCATTTATTTGATTCCAAACCAATATTTTTAAATTCGAAGAATTTAAAAATAAGATTTGAGATTATTTAAAATAGCCATAATTCTTATATCGAATCAAAAAATTAAAACCCTAATAACTTCGACGATTCGGAAAGTACTATATTTTTAAAATCTTATATATTTTTGTGAATTTTCAGATACTCTTCTAATGATTCTAGCAGGACCAAAATTTTGTAATTATATGTAAAATAGGCGTTCGTTTATTTTCACCACTTGATATACACAAATAATTCTGAAATCCTAATCTGGACTACTATGCCTGCTTTGAAACGGAAATAGCCTACTCTAAAATTATTTAATTTGGAATGATTCTACTTCCTAATCATTTTATATAAATATATTTTCAAAAATGTCCATCACTTCTAACTCAAAACTATTAATTATTGTTTTAATCAGTTGAAGAATTCTTAATTCTAAAAAAATTCATTTAATAAAAATAAATTGTAAATATAAACGAAATGTTAATATTTTTAATAGTAGGAAACAAAACTTTATTTGCGTTAATGCGCGCTTTAGGCAGATGCTTTTCCTGCTAGTTTAAAATAGTATTCAAAGTAGTGATTCATTGTTTCCAATCAACTAAAAACTATCATAATTTAAAATTTATGAAGCATCTCAAATCATGAAATCTTTCAGTTAATTTAATCAAAATGTGCAACTTTGTCTCTAATGAATAACTGAAAGATTTAAAATCCAGGAAATTTATTCAAAGAGTGATTTTCCTTGGAACCTAATGTGAATTAGAGTTGGGTAAGTATGTAGAAAATAGCAAGCTTTTACGAACACACTTTCTTCGAATTTCTGGAGGATCGTATTGCGTATCCTGAGGAAGCCCATTAGGTATGAGACTAAAATCCCAGGAGGAGTGAGTTCAGCAGTTTGTTAAGCTGCTCTTGCTTACTCTTTCTCTTCGCCACACTCGCCCTCTAATAAACGTCCTGGTATTCCCGAGGAACCCATTTTCAATATTCACCGCCTTTTCTCATTTGGCCCTTCTTCACCATCCGAATCGAATCGGTACCCCTGCTGAATATACACAAAACCACATGTCTAGCACACACCTTCTTTTTCAAGAAAAAAGTCTATTTCCATTATTTTAAAGCTTTTTATTCAATGAAATGTATCCACCTTCACGCTCAACTTTTTTTATGCGGAAATTAAAGTTCCTGGTCTTGTGATTTATAAAGGTGATCGAATGATATTTTGATTCTTTTTTATGATATTATATATCTTTTGGTGATGCAACTGTTGAAAATTTAATAGTTTTGACAATATAATTCTGATCTTTTGAGTTAAATAAATTTTCTTGACAGTATTATGTAGTAAAGCTGCAATGTTGTGTTAGGCCGTTTTTCAAGGTCCATAAAGCTAGCATCTCCACAATCGTAATTCACAAACTTCTTTGAATCAGAATTTTGGGCTTTTTTGGACTGTATTGGCCACTTTTGGGCTTTACTACTTTTTTCGAAAATTCAAATATCGAGTGGAGGTGCAGGTTTCAATGAATCCAGCACCTTCCCTGTATAAAAATTTTGAAAAATTAAAAATTAAACACGTCAGAATTTTGGACTTTTTTGGGCTCTTGAACGCGTCAACAAAAACAATATCCAAAAACTACACCTGCGAAAAATAAAGCTACCCCCCATGTGAATCGTCAACTCGGAAAAAACGAAGCAGACCGAAAGTTTGGGCTTATTTAGGGCTTTCGAATGTACGGAACTAAATTCCAAAAACCACCCTCTATGTGCCAAAAAGAAAATCTAAAGAAAAAAAAGCGAATTAGAATTTAAGACTTATTCCAGGCCCTCGAATGCACCACAAAAAATTCTCAAAAACCACCGTTACGTAAAAAAACCACCACCTTCGAGAAAACTCACATCTGGAAAAAACAAATTAGAAGGCATTTTTGGCCCTTTCTTAGGCTTTCGAATGCTTAAAACTTTCTTTTTGAAAAAACCACCCCTACATTTAAAAATTCAAACACATGCATGAAAATTCGAATTTAAATTTTCAAGGCTCCCAAAAATTAGACACCAGAAAATCTATAAAATTCCGAGTAAAGATTATTTTTTGATCAAGTCATATGTGCGTGGTATCAAGGGGTTCTTTTTTACGTTAATGGGTAGAGCCCAAAAATCGGTTTTGGGATTTTTCATGAGCCCAAAAATCAGAGACTCTGTTAATACTGTAAAATTCTCAAAATGATTATTTTTCGACGGAGCCATACGTGTGTGGTATCAAGGGGTTGTTTTTTAACGTTAAGGGTTAGAGCCTAAAAATCGGTGTTGGTATTTTTCAAAAGCCCAAAAATTAGAGACTCTGTTGATGCTGATAAATGCTCAAAAAGATTATTTTTTGATAAAGTCATATGTGCCCTAACGTCAAAAAGCAACCCTTTAATATCACGCACATATATCTTTATCAAAAAAAAAAATTTTTTTAATTTACTAGCACCAACAGAGTCAGATTTTTGGGCTCTTGAAAAATAATAACACCGATTTTTGGGCTCTAACCCTTAATGTTAAAATACAGCCCCTTATTATCAGGCAGATATGACTTCATCAAAAAATCGTCTTTTAGAGTATTTAGCAGCATTAACAGTGTCTCTGGTTTTTGAGCTCTTGAAAAATACCAATACCGATTTTAAGGCTCTAACCCTTGACGTTAAAAAACAACCTCTTGATACCATAAACGTATGACTGGCTTTATAATTAGAGGCTGTATTCAAACGTTAAGGGTTAGAGCCCAAAAATCGATTTTTGGGCTTTAACCCTTAACGTAAAAAACAACTCCTTGATACCACCCACATATAACTTTGTCAAAAAATAATTTTGGGAATTTTTACAGTAACAACAGAGTCTCTGATTTTTTGGCGTTTTTAAAAAATACCAATTACGATTTATGGGCTCTAACTCTTAATGTTAAAAAAGAACCCCTTGATACTACATACATATGACTTTCTCAAAAAATAATAATTTTTTGGGAATTTTCAAGTATCAACAGAGTCTTTGATTTTTGGGCTCTTGAAAAATTCCAACTAAGATTTTTGGGCTCTAACCTTGAACGTAAAAAACAACCCCTTGATACCACGCACATATGACTTTGTCCAAAATTAATCTATACTCGGAAGTTTATAGGTTGTATAGTTTTGGTGGCGCTTTCGAGGTCCTGAAATAAGTCTTATATTTTAATCCGCTTTTTTTCAGATTTTATTTTTGACAAGAGGTATTTTTTTTGCACATAAGGGGTGGTTTTTGTAATTTTTTATTGCATTCGAAAGCCCTAAATAAGCGGAAATTTTGGGTGTTCTTTGTTTTTTACGAGTTGCCGTTTTCACATGGGGGTAGTTTTATTTTTCGTAGGGGTGGTTTTTGGAAATTGGTTCTGGCGCGTTCAAGAGCCTAAAAAAGCCCGAAATTTTGACGTGTTTGATTTTGTAAAATATTCATATAGTGGAGGTGCTGGTTTGATTCAAGCCAGCACCTCCTTTGGAAATTTGAGTTTTCGAAAAAAGTAGTGTAGCCCAAAAATCGGCAATACAGCCCAGATAAACCCGAAATTCTGATGCAAAGAAATTTAGGAATTTCGATTGTGGAGGTGCTAGCTTGATTGACTACGTTTTTCACCACAAATTGATGAATAAGCTGGGATGAATGAACAGAGGAATTGCCGCGGTAGATTTTTTTGCTATTTCTTCTGGTATGAAATGTTTGGTATTCATTCAATATTACTTTTCACTAATAATTAGATGAATTATTTAAATAATTTATTATTTTTTATAACTATTTTTTTTATAGAATAGGAATTTTCAAATAATTAAACAAGTTATTAAACATTGAGGAAAATCATTTTTTTACATGTTATTTACAGATCGGCTTCTCCAACCTACTACAAATTATTCCACTCTTTGTGTTTGTCTCTAATGCAAAATAGCTTTTTCTAATAAAAATTTTTAAAAATTTAGTGAAACAGCAAAAATAATTTGTTCTTAAAAAAGTAGAAAACTATTTAAAAAGTTATTCTAGTTAATGTGTACTTTTTATTAACCTATAAGAAGATAGTTATGAGCAATAATAAATTGTTTAAACAATTATGCTTGTGAAATTGCATAAAAATTTAGTAAGTGAAAAAAGGAAAAAAAGTTTAAGCTTTCGGAATAAGCCGAAATTTTCTAGTATTATTAAAAAAAAGGTTTATAAAGAAACAAAATTGTTTAAACTGTTCATTTTGTTAGTTTTAATTGCTAATTGTCTTGCTCTAACTAAAAAGTTTTTTAAAATACGATAAAAACGGGAGGTTTTAACACTATTCTAAGATAAAATTGGTATCAAAAATAATAAATTGTTTAATAAATTTATTGTATGAGTACCAAAACGTTGGTGATTACTTTTTGCAAATATTTTTTTGGATTTCGTTGCTTGATTTCTCAATTATTCTTTTCTCTTTTAGGTAAATCTCTATCTTTCTTTAAATTGCAACATGAAACTTTTATGGTGGTTGTTTCACTTTGGTCGTTGTATTCTTAATTTTATTTTCAGAAATTCTATGCATTCATTTAATTATCTACTTACTAGTAGACAGTAATGTTTTATGTGTTTTGAATAAGTTGTAATAAAAAAAACACAAAAAATAATATAAGCCCGCAGCACTTGCAAAGCCCAATTGTTCACTTATAGGTGTTTTTTGTGATTCTATAAAATTATCTAATGAAGATGGAATTAAGAAAGTAATTTTTGATTTATATTATTTTGATAATGTTCAAGGAAAAATTTTGGGCTCAATGTATCAAAGTCAAAAGTTAAAAGCTCAAAGTGAAGTGGACATAATATTTTAATGTTTTAAACAAAACACACCGTAAAATGGAAGAATATTCATACCAAAAAAAATTATAATCAAAGAAAAATTAAATTAACATAATTCTTACAAATTGAAATATTTTAAAGTGATACACTTTTCATAGACTACTTTTGTTGTAAGTGACTATACTGACCTTCACTACTTCATACGATAAAATTGAATATTTTGAAATTCATTGACCTAAACTCGAGAATTTACATAAATGAAGATTTAGTGATGTTAACATTTAAGCCGACAACATGACTTTCGTATGTACATTACTTATGTTATCCCACGATAAACTTTAAGTGTGAAAATTTTAAGTTGAACAGTCTTGGATCTTATGATTTCAAATTAAAAAATATTTGACATTTATAGCAATTGCAGCATTTTTTCACATTTAGGAACTAAACTATACAAAATTTATAATAGCATAATGGCTATGATCTATCAGCGTAATCATAACCGGAAGGATTAGGGATTTTGCAGGCTCCAGGCGGTTTTTGCATTTATCTCAATAAAACAGTTATTTATATTTGTTATTAATACAGGCAATCAAAGAGAAAGCTGACGAAATTTGTTGCCATTAGCTTCTGACAACAATTTATTATGAACCAAGTGATTTTCTATTTATCAAGGATATCTTTTTATCTCGTGCCTACGCATACCCATGGTTATCATTTCTGGTTTACAATTTTTTATTCTAAGCTTTGAAAATATATTCTAAATAAATAAATTTTGTTTATACCTTACGGTTCTCACAACCCATTGTGATCCTAAAATCATAAAATTTTTGTATTTAATTACATTTTTCCTCTAAGTATCATGGTTTCACTTTTAAAAAGATAAAACGAAAATAGTTTACTTATTATCAAGATTTTTGTCAGTAACATTATCTATGAAATAAGATATGGCTTGATAATAATATTTTCAATGTTGATTATTTCATTATTTCATCACACTCAACTCCCGAAATAAGCACGGTTTCGGACATGGCTTGCATTGCCCTTGAGACTATCTCGAGAGAATACAGACTTCAACAGATAGGGGTAAATGTTCTTAAAATTTATAATCAATTGAGCGCAAATGAACAGCTGCAGTGAAGTACTTCTTTTTGATTTTGGAAATGTTGTGACCAATTATGAAAATGCATTTAGTAAATTTCAACTTACCACATAAGCACCAGAAAAGAATTTATTATTTATGAGTAAGATCTGTAAAAATTATTTTCTTGTTTGAATTTTTTGATAAAAAAGAGTGTCATGTCAGCATCCACTAATGTTACAACCAAATGTTCATAGACGAGTTATAGAAGCTGATTAACTTCTGTGATTTTTATTTCAAAGGAAAAATACAAATACATTGTTTAGGCCCCGCCAAGTTGCAATGAATTGTAAAACCAAGAATCAGATATATACAAACTGTCTTGAGAAAAAAATGATAAAAGTTCACCCTAAAAATAAAAGTTTTTTACATTTATGTATGTTAATAATGATAAGGTGCTATGTTAGCATACACAAAAAATAATTCAGAGTACGATATGGCTTAGAAGTTTTCAACAGTCTGAATAAAAGGAAATAATTGGGCTTAGGAGGTTTCAATGACGCAACATTCAGTTAAAATTCAAATATTTTTTTTTCCTACAATTTCACCAGTCTTGAAGAAGGAAGGCATATGGCGCTTAGGGTGTTTTGACGATCCAACATTCGTTTTAAATTTATAATAAAACTTTTGTTCACAATTTCTAACACAAATGCAGGAATTGCAGCGTGAGATTAATAAATAACGATTCAGAGTCTAATTAAAATGGAAACAAACAGTTTTACAAGTAGATGAAATAGGGTCACTTGATAAAAATAAGTCAAAGAAATATTTGCAAAAATTTTTTTTTTTTGGGAAGTTCTCACATGATTCCCTTTAGATATAAGATACTATGAAGAAAATTTCTAATAAGTCTGGATTAAAGTAAACCCAAATATTTTATTTATCCATGTATATTTAAAGAATTTCACCTACTTAGCAAAATCGCAAATATTCCACTTCTCATCATCTTAGAAAATTTATAAAATCTTTGCAACAATTTTTCTGGGTCACAATATGTAGACAATAATAGCATTTCTTTAAATTGGCCTTTATATACAGGACCATTAAGCAGCAAATAAAAAAAATATTGTTTTTTTTATCACACGCCAATAAAAAGAATATAAGCTGCCTTACTGTCTTGACGATGAAGCAGACAACAAATTTAAATTTCTGCTTTAATATTTTCTAAAAAGAAAAAAATACTTTTAAATCAGCAATTTAAATTATTAGTAGGTCAATTTGTTTCACGATTAAATACTTGAATCACAATAATTAAATCATCTATTTCTGTTTAAATCTTACTTAAACTTTTTGCAGGTACATACAATTTAAATTCTTTTTTTTAATTTTTAGAGCCCTTCATATCTACAAAAAGTTATGTAACGATACGCCGTAAAAATCTCACATTCATTGCTGATGAAAAAATGATTGACGTCTCATTACTTGATATTGTTTAAAAGCATTAAATTAAAATTTTTAAATTAAATCTACAAATTATCCCTTTTCAGATTCTTCTAAAGGAATAGTCAAGTTCAAAATTACTTAATCTTTAGTTTGATCTATGAACTTATAAAGAAAGTTAATTTATTATTGAAAACAAATTTTGTAAAAGAAACCGATGTGTAGATTATTGAAAAAAGCTATGGTTATAAATATTTATACAAATTTAGTTATTTGCATATTTAAGTTTTTTACTGCTTTGGGCAAAAGCTATCATTTTCATTCTATTTTTGAATGAGAAAAGCTGATTCTATCCCTCAAAAACTACTATAAAATTTTAATTGACATGCTTTTGTTATAAATTATTTACCAAATAGTTTATTACAAAAGGACCATTTGATAAACGTCAATTTTATTTTTTAAGTTTAAAATCAAGTAATTTTGAAGTGAAAGCTACATTTAGTCAATCCATAAAAGAAACAAATCTATCACATAAAATGTTTGGATAATTGAGGAGAAATTGTACTTTATAAATACTCTTACGAGATTAAATACAGACTTTTAAAATATCTAATCAATTAATAAAAATTTGAACAGTTTTTTTGTTAGTAATTTTCGCTGGTTTCTAAAAAAATAATTATAATATAGAATCATAATGTTTCGAAAAATACTTAAAATTTATAACATTTTTACTTTGTCTTAGTTTTTGACCATACAAATTTCCCCTATTTCCCTGTTTTCCCTTTTTTAAAGAATTTCTTTGTTGTTCCGGTTTTCATGAAACTTTCCCCGTTTCCCGTTTTTTGCATAAATGGAACCCGACTTATTAGAAAGCAATTATAAAATTCAACTACTTAATGTTGAAAGTTGATTATTTTGAATTAAAAAATCTAGTATTATATTTATGGGTGAAAATTAATCTCTTTTTGCTGCAAATTTTACTATTTGGTTCATGTTCCGACCAACATATTAAAAATTTATCATTTAAGTCAAAAATTAATTTTTTTAGCTGAATATTGAACTACATTTGTTATTAAAAATTAATAGTTTTCAGTTGAGAATTCACCTAAATGGCTGTAGATGAAATTACTTTGTTAAACATTTCGCTTTTGAATAAAAATCGACTGTTTTTACTAAAAGATTCAACTATTTGGTTGTAAATTGATATTTTTTACTGAGAATACATCGGTTTGTATTTTAAGTAAAGCTTTTCGTTGAAAATTGACTCCACTGTTGGAAATTTAACTGTATAAAATAAAATGGGTATTTTCGGTTGAAAACTATTATGCTGGTTGAGGACTTAACTTTTTCTTAATTCATCTTCTTTCCTTGAATACGACTATTTTAAATTTTAAATTTAAATATTATAAGTGGAATTATCATTTATTAATGTTTTAAATGAGAATTAACCTTTTTGAATTAATTAGAATGATTTTTATTTTAAATTAAATTTTTATATGATTGAAATATCAATTATTATATTTCTTGTTAAGAATAAATTTGTATGGATTGATAGTTCAACTGCGTAGTAAAAAATTCAAATTCTTGACTTGAAAATTCAATTATTTAGTTGAAAATTCGATTTTTTTCCTAAAATTTACTTTCGGATTCATAATGTTACAATTTCATCACAAATTCAGATATTTAGTTGAAAATTTGCCAATTTGTTTATAAGTTCAATAATTTTATTGTATATGCAACTGTTTGGATATTGTTAAGAAATTCATGTTTGAATATTCAATTGCCTTTTAAAAAGTTTTTTTCTGCTGGATTTAACAATTTCCTTCAAAATGCAACTGTTTGTGGTTGAGGTTTAATTTTTGGTTGTTGGAAATTCGACTGTTTGATTGAAAATGTATGGTTGTACAAAATTCAACTATTTGGATAAAAACTCGACACTTGTTTGGAAATTCAACTATTTCTTTGTGATAAGATGATAGCTAAATTGAAAAGAAATTTAAACAGCCAAACTCGTTTCAAATACATCATGTAAAAACAGTCAATAAATAAATAATTGTTAATTACTTATTATTATAATTACTGTCGTAATAAATGGACGCTTCCAAAAGAAATGCTACACTTTATCATTTTTTTTAAATTTATAGTGTTCACTGCATGCAAATAAAGATCATGCAAATAATTTCTTTGTACTAATTATTGGTTTGGAAACCGTAATTTGATTAAAAAATCCGTATCAGGGTGGCCATATTACGTAAAATTAAAAGAGGAGAGAGGTAACATTTTTAATTTCGTGTATTAAAAAAAAATCAAAGAGCGAAAA
>JAAAKG020145266.1:0-32886 GCA_010014905.2 Druon quercuslanigerum | reverse complement strand
AAAAGAAAAAAGAAAAAACAAAAAAAAATCGTTTTTTTTAAAGGGCAAACATTTACCCCCCCCCCCCCCCTTAAGAATTGGATTGGAAGGTAACGAAATTTGTAAATAAATTGTGTTTGTAATTACACTTGCTGAGGGAAAAACAAACACATTTTTTCAAGTGAGTAGTAACTGAGAATATCTACTAATAAGGCAGGTTAGATGTTTTTACTTCGACCACCAGCTAACTTCACTTCGTTGAATTTTGAGGGGAAACCAATGTCACCAAATGCATAGGATTCGGCCAGCTAGCTTCACTTCGTGAATTCGGGCATCCCGGATTTAACTGAACGGATTATTTTTTACAATCGAATAAACCTTTGTCTTTGAATTTGACAACAGCACCATCTGACACGCGAATTTAGATTATTAACGTAGTATCTCGAAGTTATTGGAACAATCTTATTGAAAAAGAGCAGTGAACATTAATTCATTTTAATTAAAAATGTTATAATACGATTTAAAATTAATTGTTTACTCTAAGATTTCTGGGTTATATTTCATTGAAATCCATTTTTGTTTGTAGCTATACTAATCGGTTCTACTATTTGAAAAAGAAAACAAAAAAGAAGAGATAGAGAGAGTATGATCGTTTTGAAACAAAAAGACCTGCTATTGGAACAAAATTGAATCGTCTCTGTTTGTCTCACATGGCAGAAAGAGAGGTTCGATCGACTTCAGATAACAGATTCTTATTGTAGTGTTTTATAATATTAAACTGTCAAGTGTTGACGTGAGCATAGTGAACACTATGTTTTTAGTGGTTAGTTACATTAAAATTGATTAAAGTAAATGATTTTCTGTTAAATAACTTCTTCGTACGTCTGGTGATAAAACTGCATCGCAAGCATTATGCGATTACGTATAGGAGTGCAATTCCCTACTTGAAGTGTTGTTGTGCTATGTTTTGATGAAAAAAGTAATGTGCTTTTATATGCTGCTGTCTTCGAATGGTTTAAGCAAGCCGAGACAGTGGCCATCCAGTATCCGGACCGATTATTCAAGAGAAAGCTCTCATTTTAAACGAACCAGCGGGCAAAAAAAATAAGGATGTCCTATGGACGTCTTTGAGACATCCCTAAGACGTGTTTTATAACATATCTTTTTGACATCCTAGGGATGCTCTTAAAACGTCTAATGTCAGTTATAAAGATGTCCCGAGAACGTCCATGTCTTTAAGGCGTCTTTAGGTCATATTTAGAACATCGGACGTCTCAGAGACGTTATTTGGGCTGACATAGGACGTCCTAGGAACGTACGCAAGTAGGAAACACATGTATTTTAACGTGTGACAGCAAACGTTTTTCCTACTTTCCATTAAATATTTAGTTTATCCTTGTCTCCGTATTAGAAAAACCATTTTCAAAATATTTTTTACCATGCAGTAAAATTCCCCGGAAGCGGCTCATGCGCTCCTTAGGGCGCAGTCCCAGGGTGGTAGATTACTAGAATAGGGGAATAGTTTTGACCAGTAAGTCGCCAAGTCAACTTAAATCCAGGAGGTTCCGCCTACTACCAGCCCCAAAACCGATCCTAAATCCAGGGTTCACTTTATTTTGGACACATTGTCAAGTTAGGGCACAGTCCTTTTGCCAGTCTCTATGCCAGATTCAGACCATATGTCAATTTTTGACCCTATGTACATTTTGGATCCTATATCCATATTGGTTTGTACGACGGACAGACGGATGGACACCCTACCGACACTTGAAGGATTCTGCCCGGGGCTACGCAATCGAAAAATGATTTATCTTATTATTTGATTGAATAGCTATTGATAAATAACATCCGAATAGCCTAATGGTAATAAAGACATTTTTTCAAGTTATTCAAAAAATTAAGTTTTGTACCTTGATATTCATTCTGCAAAACTAATTATAGGTGGCAGCACCGAGACGAGTACTAGACTCCCTTTATATGTATAATTTCTAATTAAAGTATAATTTTTTTCGTATATGAGCACTAAACGTATGTTTAAAGTTTATTTACCCTCATATATTCAATTATAGGCAATCGTATATATGAAGCTCCAAATTGATAATCGTCCCTAATCGACAGCGGGTCTAGTACCCAGCTCGGTGCTGCCACCTATAATTAGTTTTGCAGAATGAACCTCATGCAATTCGTATTTTTGCTCGGCCCTCAGCGTGCAGACATCTTTCCAGCTGACGCCAAAATGTGCAATACTACACCAGTCCCAGCCAGTACTACCTATCTGTCAAGGCGCGAAGTTCAAAAATTGTATGTAGTTTCTGAATAATCAAGAGTAATTTTTTGTACATCAAGTATAATTGATCAATTAATTAATCAGGAACCGATATCGCAGTGGATTTTCAATAGTCATTCATAGCCTATATGTGCATATGTATTATTTCACTCACTTAAACGAAACCCAACGAAACGTGCGCGTTTTGTGTTGAACTTGGTCCGGTTGTTGAACTCTGGTTGAACCGTGTTAAACATTATAGTCAGCTGATAAATTAGATATTTGAGATTGGATGGTGAAATCTAAGATGTCTGAGTGCCGAGGGTCAAACAATAGTACCAATTGCACGGGATAAAACTTTATTTTTTAAATAATATCTGATAATATGGAAAGAAAATGATTTTTCACTATAATTGTATTTGGATAGTTTTTTTATTTTTCAAAAGCTATTCAATTAAATTACATAATCGATATTTTTTGTAATGATTTTATTATTTAGTTAAGTAGTTTTTAAGGAATACAAATTTATATTCCAATACATTTATAAAGAAAAAAATTCTTCCAAGTTATTACATAAATCAAGTTTCGTCCTGTGCAATTGGTATTATTCCTTGACCTTCGGCTTACAGTCATCTTGCCAGCAGACGTCTTTTCCCTCTACGAGTGCACACGTTCTTTTTCTGTCACATTTATCCTGAGTGGTTGTGATTTGCGATTTCAGTCATTCCCTCGGTTTCAGTCAAGGTTTTGGAAATCGGTGACTTGACGAGAGAAATTTATAATAGTTAATTTTAAATGAGTAACGAAAAAACCCAAATTATGTAAATTACAGTGGCATTTTAGATCGAATTTAGACTTTCTATGGCGATGAACAGATGGTAAATAAGTTTTGAGGTTATGCGGCTGATTGTATCATTTTTGATGATTGTTCCTTATTTTTGTATTTACAGCTTTCTTGCAAATTTGCAAGGTCACAGGACGAATCTGTTCAGTATTACCAGAGGCTTTAAAAGGCTTAGAACCGCTAAAAATGAAAAACCGGCTGTGTCGATTTTTTCAAATGAAAGTGGACCGATGCCTGTCAGGTTCTGGAGAACTTTTGGTTTCACTGTCGCGGTACGTGTTTCACTATTACATTTTTTTTTTCCTGAACTTTTAATGTTTTCCCTATCTGAAAAGTTTGGAATTGTAAGGGAATTTTATATACCTGGAAAACACTACAAATGTCAGGAAATTTTTGCGAGAACGAGATGTTTTTTGCATTGCAAAATAAAATTAAATAAAAATGAATCTTCATTTGTAAAAGTAGCTTGATATTAATGTGCTTCACCATTTTATGAAAAATTCGTTCTTTTATTGTATTAAAATTAATATTCTTGATTGAAAATTTTTCTCTTTTTTGACTGAACGGCTTTTGCTTAAAAAGTACTCTTTTTTTAATTTAGTTTTTTCGAAGTTGATGATTTGTGAATATGATTGAAAATTCTTCTCTTTGGTTGAAAAATGAGCTATTTTGTTGAAAAATCGTTTTTACTTCGCCTGGAAATAAAATTTTTTTACTCAAACTTTAACCATTCAATTTTAAATTTCAACTTTTTTTCTAATTAATTTTTGTCAACTGAAAATATTGAATATTTTATCATTTTAGTTAAAAACTTATTTGTTTGAACATATTTTTTAATTAAAAATTCAAGTATTCAATTTTTGCGTGAAAAATTATCTTTTTTAGTGGAAAATTCGCCTTTTTGTAAAAAATTAATCTTTATGGTTGAAAATTCATCTATTTTGTTTAAGATTCAACTTTTCCACTTGAAGATTCATCATTTCAGTTGGAAATTCATAATTTTGTTTGAAAATGAAAAAATTTTAATTTCAAATTTAACTATTTCAATTGAATGTTCCATTATTTGACTTTAAAATTTATTTATTTGGTTGAACATTAATTTTTTAAATTGTTACTTTAACTATTAAATTCTTTTTTAATCATTTATCTTTTTTAATTAAAACTAAATTCATCTTTAGTTGAATATTCATAATTTGGTTGAAAAATATTTTTCTTTTTAACTCCAATTTAACTATTTCATTTTTGGTTGAAAACTGATATTTTTGATTTGAAAATTCAACTATTTCGTTGAAAATTCATGTATTTTGTTAAAAAATTGTAAGTTTTCGTAGAAAGTAAAGTTTAAAGTTAAACTCTTGTAAAAAATCATATTTTTTTTGTTTAAAATAATTTAAATATTTCAGTTGAATACTTATCGTTTTATTTGAAAGTTTGTTGTTTTTTGGCGCAAAATGAATTTTTTAACGGAAAATTGAACTATTCTCTTTTTAGATGAAAACTGTTCTTTTTTAGTTCAAAATTCAACTATTTGCTTGAAAATTGATCTTTTTGTGATTGTAAAAAGAAGTATTTGGTTGAGAATTCATGTTTTTTGTTGAAAAACCTTAATTTTTGCTAGAAATTTTATCTTTTTGTTTGAAAATTAATATTCTTGTTGGAAAATTCATCCTTCGGCTTGAAAATAAAAGTACTTCGTTGAAAGTTAAACTCCTTAATGAAAAATCATCTTTTTGTTTAAAATTTATCTATTTCAGTTAAAGATCCTTCGTTTTAGTTGAATATTTCTTGTTTTTTTGTGTGGTAAATTAATTTGTGCACTAAAATTTAACTGTTCCACTTTCGGTTAAAAACGTTTTTTTCAGTTCAAAATTCAACTATTTGGTTGAAATTTTATCTTTTTTGTTTGAAAATTCAACTATTCGGTTGAGAGTTCATATATTTTGTTGACAATCCAAATTCAAATTCGTCTTTGGTTAAAAATTCAACTATTTGGGTAAAACTGCAGATATCTTGTTAAAAAATGCAGTATCGAATTATTCTTGAAATTAATTGACTTTAGAGAGAAATTCAAGAAATGAATTATTATGTCTTTAGTTTTATTTAATTATTTAATTAATCGATGGTGCTAATATATTTAAGAATATTTTGTAATGCAATTTTTAAAATCTTTCTAAATTAAACATATTAATTGAATCTCTAAAAACGGAAATTTTTTTATGTTTAATAAACTCGCTAAATTGTATACGAATTCCCTATCGATTGTTTAAAAAAAATCGAAGTATTTGAATGGCTCCCTACCGTTAAAAATTATACCTGGAAAAACCTGGAATTGTCAGGGGTTTTCCCCTCGAAATTTGAGTAGAAACCCTGGAACTTGTCCAGCTTGTATAATATGAAAAATATTAATTTCTTTTAACTTTTTATTATCTACTTATTTTGTGTATACTAAGAGCATGTATTGTGAGTTTTTATTCTGAGTTTCAGATTAGTGGAGCTTCCATAGCAGGTGCAGCAATTTGGGAATATGAGAAAATTCGGACAAGGACTTACAATTTAATACATCATATTCAACTACCTCGAATACCAGTCAGTATATTATATACAGTTTTCTGTCCTTAGATTTTACACAAAACTAATGAAAACAATCAAGAAATTGATAATCCGTATGAAAAATATGATAGGAAATTAGTTTTAGCCTCATTAAAATAAGTAGAAATCATTTGAAATCCCTTTAATATCTGTTAATGTAAATTTATTTATTAAAATTTTAAGACAAAAAGCCGTTCAAATTTCTAGAAATCTTTTGAGATTCAATAAAATACTTTGAATATAGTAAAATTTCTTGAAATACCTTATAATCCCTTGAAATGTTTGGAATTGTTAGGATTGCTTAAAATTTCACTTAATTTTGTTTTTACAAATTATTCTAAAACTACCTTGAAAGCTTAAGGTCTTAAAAGTTGTTTAAATTTCCTTTGAAATTTGTGAATTCTCTTAAAATCTTTGGAAATCATAAAAATCTATTAAATCCGTTAAATCCGCAGTCATATTTGAAATTGTTTGCGATTCACAATAAGAGCCTTTAAATCTTCTGAAAATTCTTAAAATCCATTAAAATCCTTGGAAATAGTAAAAAACAGTGGAAATCACTCAATATAATTTATGTTAACCTTATTCATCAGTAAAATTTATTAAATTGTGTGAAAATTGTTGAAATACCTGAAAGTTTTCAGAAATCGTAAAAATAGAAAATAGAAATTAAATTAATCTTATTCATTAAAGTTTAAATCACTAGAAATCTTAAAAAAAACCTTTGAGATTCAATAAAATTCTTTAAATCTGGTAAAATTGCGTGACATACTTTGAAATTTCTTTCCTAAAAATTTATTAAAATCCCTTAAAATCTTTGATAAACGTAAAAAATTCTTTGAAATCCCTTGAAATTTGTGAAATATCTTGAAATTCTTTAACAATTTAAAAAACAACTTAATATATTTAAAATATTTTAAAAGTTTTTTCAATCCCTTTATAACTCTGAAAGTCGTGGAGAGTCGAAAAATCCTTTCGAAATAAAGTTGATTTTATTATTTCTATTTCATAAAGTTCTATAGAAATTTGTTAAAGTCCTTTTCAATCGATTACAGTTTTTGGAAAACTAACTTCCATTAAAATAAGTAGAAATCATTTGATATCCCTGAAATATAAATTAAACTAAAATTATTCTTTAGAATTAGTTAAAATCCATTAAAATGATTGGGAAACATAAAAGCGATTAAAAGAAGTAAAAATCAATTAATATATTATTTAAATATAAGTTAAATTAAACTTATTCATCAATGTTCTCTAAAAGAAACTGTTCATATCCGTAGGATTCTTTGAAATCCCTTGCAATTTTTTAAATGTCTTGAAATTATTTGGAATCTGTTAAAACATCTTAAAACCTTTTAAAAATCTTTTGAAATACCTCGACATTTCTTGTAGTCCCTTTAATTTCAGAGAGTGTTAAGAAGTCTATAAATTTCTTTAAAATTAGTGAAAATAGATGGTAATTCGTAGAAATCTTTTAAAGCCCATAGCATCCTTCAAAAAGACTTCAAATTTGTAAAAATCCCTCAAAATCTTTTGAAAACCTTTGGAATCCCTTAAAATCCCCTGCTATGTTTAGAAATCTTAAAAATAATATAAAAACCCCTGCAATTTTTTGAAGATATCTGACGAAATCGCTTAAAATCCATGGAAATTCTCTGGAATCCCTTAAAATCCGTTGATATAATTGAAATATTTTAATCCCTTTTGAATTCCTTAGAAATCTGTGAAATAGTTAAAAATCTGTACAAATAATTAAAAATCCCTTGAAAATAAATTAATTTAATTCAGAAAGTTTTCTAGAAATCCATTAAAATCCATTGGAGTTCAAAGAATCCCC
This sequence comes from Druon quercuslanigerum, assembly GCA_010014905.2. NCBI lineage: Eukaryota > Metazoa > Arthropoda > Insecta > Hymenoptera > Cynipidae > Druon > Druon quercuslanigerum. The sequence continues at coordinate 25,371 of JAAAKG020145266.1, read as the reverse complement.
CAAATTCCTTTAAATGTTTGGAAATCATAAAAAATTCCTTTTGACACGCCTTAAAATTTTTTGAAATTCTTTGGAATCTTTTTAATAATAAATAAAAATTCTTTAACATTTAAAAAAAAATGTCTTGAAATTCATTTGAATCTCTTGGAAATTGTAATGTTTTTCTACAGCCGTTTTTTTGTAGGCGCATATCAGGGTGTTAGGGATTTTTTTTCGAGAGCGTGACTAATTTTTTTATAATAATTTTAATATGAAATTGAACATCAATATTTTTTCAATGATAAAAGTAGCTTTATATTACTTTTTTATCATGTTAAACATTTTCTTTTTTACTAAAAGTTTATTCAACTATTTATTTGAAAATTCATGTATTTTGACGAAAATTCAACGTTTTGATTGAGAATTCATTTTTTTAAGTTGAAAATTCAACCGCTTGGTTAAAAGCTCACATCTTTTATGGAAAATTAAACTCTGGTTAAAAATTGAACTATTTTGTTCAAAATTCATTTGGTTTGTTTGGAATATTAGCTATTTAATTTTCCGTTCAGAATTAATCTTTTTGTTTGAAATTCGACTTTTTTGGGTAAAGTTCGATTCTTTCTTTAAAAATTCGACTATTTGGTTGAAGATTCATTTTTTTTTTTATAGGAAATGCCACTTTTTTGTTTGAACATTTGTCTATTTGGACAGGAGATTTGACCTTGTGAATTGATATCGTTCAATTTGTTGTTCTTAAAAATTAAACGCAAATTAAATTAATTTTTTCAACTGGATATTTTACTTTTCCATTTCTGGTTGAAAAGTTATATTTTTTGTTTTAAAATTCAAGTATTTGGTCAATTACATGATTGAAAATTAGCTTCTTTATTCAAAAATGCCTTTTTTTAAGATTCATCATTTTAATTGAAAAACCATCTCCTCGTTCGACAACTGACCTATTTTGCTGAAAATTCGAATTTTATATATTAATTTTTTTTAATTAAAGGTTTAACTGTTCTGTTAAGAAATCGTCTTTTTTTAGTAGGAAATTAATTTTTATTCGTGAAACTTGGCTATAATTTGAATATATTACAAAAGTATTTTGAAAGTAATATTTAATGCCGAAACTCAGTTATTATTAACATTTTATACCAGCCAATGTAAATTATATTAATTCAAATTAAATAGAGAGCGAAAAAATTGGCATCGCGATTACTGGGACTGAGGCCACGATTACTGGTTCGTCTTCAATTAATGTTTTTAACTGACAGTTTAAGCAACCCGGTTAAAAAGTCCATCATCTTATTTGTAAATAGGTTGAAAAGTATTTTTTAATTGAAAATTCAACTTTTAATTTTTATTTGAAAATTTATCTTTGTAGGTTACAAATTCAGCAATTTCTTTTGAATATTCAATTTTTTTTTAATGTAATTATTTGATTGAAAATTATTGGATTGGAATTTTTTGGATATTTGGATTCTTTTCCCTAAAATCAGAGCTTGGGGATGTATAAGAACACTAGAACAAAAAATTCTACTATCTTTCGTGAAAAGTATATTTTCACTGCAAAAAGAAGGTACCTGGAAAAATTAATTTATTAAACCTTGAAAAATCCTTGATGTTTTAAAAGAAACCCTGAATTAATCATTAATTGATTATTTAATACTTGTTTGGATACAAATGTTTTTTTTCTGAAATAATTATACACTTTTTAGAAACCTCTTTTTGAAATCATAAACATATAAAACCTAATTTTTACTTCTTAAAAGAATAAAAAACAATTTAAAAAATGAAGTGCAATTTAAAAGTTTATCACAAGTTATTGCACAAAAAGACTTGATAATAATATTTTTTTTAGAAAAGGGGCATAAGAGCTGAAGCAGAAACTTGGTGGAGAAATTTAACTCCTGGAGAAAGAATATTTATACCGATATGCTTTCTAAATGTTCTTGTATTCGTTGCGTGGAGGATACCGGCTTTCAATAAATCCATGAATCTGTACTTCACCTCGAATCCAGCTGCTCGTAAGTATAACTTACAAAAGAATAAAGTTGCTTTTTAGTTGCTCTATTATATTGTATGAGAAAGGTATTTTCTGGCCAGCTGTACCGCATCCGCAGAAGATTGTAATTACAGGGTGGTCGTTTTAATCGAGTAGAAAAATTCCCGTTCATTTCCCGGGTTTGTCCCGCTTCGCACACATTTTTCATTGTCATTGAAGTAAACAAAATTGGAACACTTGAAACTGAACACTTTTTTATTTAGAGTAATCAAAATTGAACTGCAAATTAACTCCAAGTGGAACTGTTTTGAATTTATAACTTTTGAAATTAAAGCTTAAACAATTTTTAAATCAGAAATTTTGCATTCAAATCTTCAATAATTCACATTTACGTATAAAATGGAAGTTTTTTCCATTTTTCAATTGAACCATTTTAAATTTAATGCCGTTAAACTGAAAAATTTTAATTTTCAAACTTTTATAAATTGAACAGTTTAATGATTTCTGATTAAAAAATATAAATCCACGCTATTATTTCCAATACATTAAATTGAAGAATTAATAAATAAATTTGTAATTTTTCAAAATTATATTATTTTAAATAATTTTAAGTTACGAACATTAAAAGTTGAACGATAAAATTTTTTTCTTTTAATCGAACATTTATTAATTAGAAGACAAATTATTTTCATTTTAAGTAGTTTTAAATTAATAATTGTGCAGTTGTTTACATCAATATTTGTTTGAAAATATTCTCTTAAAATTAATTTTTCAAAACAAAAAAGCATTTTAATAATTGTTCAATTTTTAGTACTCGAACTTCGATCAATTTTAAAAATCCATAATTAATTTTTATTTGCTATTGTTCAGTTCAACCCGTTTTATACAAACAAATTTTCATTTCCAACGCTTTTAATTTGTAATTGTTCACCTAATAAAAACTGCAGTTTAGGATTTTATTAATTTAAAAAGTTATACATTTAAAAAAACTTGGAATTGAACTTTTCTTAAATTTCATTATATCATGATAGACTTTTTTGTTTACTTACCTGTAAACCTTGGAAAACCTGGAATTGGCAGGGAATTATTATACCTGGAATCGAGGAATTTTTTCGAGAGCGTGTCTAAATTAAAAAAATAATATATATGTTTGAGCAACAATGTTTTTCATTTGTATTAGTAGCTTTATGCTATTGGATTAAACTGTTTTATGTAAATTCAGTTTATTTGTTGGTTGTAAATTAATTTTTTTACCTGAAAGAGGTAACTATTCTATTTTAGATTAAAAAATATTCTTTATTAGCTAAATACAAAGTATTTCCCTGAAAATACGCTCTTTTTGGTAGAAACTTTATTTTGTTGATTGAAAATTCCAGAGTTTGGTTGACATTTTTTTTCTCGTTTCACTGAAAAATCTGTGTTAGTTGAAAATTCTTGTTTTTGGTCGAATTAAAATGTTTTTGATGTAAAATTAAAATCTTTTTTGTTTTAAAATTCAACTTCCTGATTGAAAATTTAATTATATTATGGAACATTTTTTTTTAATTATTTTTTTAAACTGAAGATTTATTATATACAACAGAATATTTAATCATTTTAGTTAAACATTCGTCTTTCTGGTTAAAAATTTATTTTTTTAATAAGGTCCATTATTTTAATTGAAAATTCAGCTTTTTGGTTGAAAAATTAACTATTTTGTTGACAATTGATTTTTCGTTGGTTATTTGAAATTTTATTTTTTAAACTGAAAATTTAACTTCACTTTTTTCGAAAATATACCATTTTTCAGTACGAAATCGATGTATTTCATTAAAAATTCGCATTTTGTAGTAGAAAATTAATCTTCTTGGTTAAAAATCTTACTTTTCCGGTTGAAGATTCATAATTTGATTTAAAAATTATTTTTTGTTTGTTTAAGATTTATGATTTTAATTGAAAATTCATCACTGGTTGAAAATTTCAAATGTTATTTTTTGTTGTTGAAAATTTATCTTTTTATGTTGAAAATTTAACTATTTGGTTGAGTATCCATGTATTATGTTGAACATCATGTCTTGTTTCGAAGAAAATTTATCTTTTTGATTGGAAATTCAACTACATGTTTTGTTCATTTATCTTGTTGAAAATGCTACATTTTTATTTGAAAATTTATGTACTTGAAGCGTTTTAACATGAGTTTAATATAGTACCCTCAATAATTTGACATAAATCCTTATTTTCCCTGTTTTCGCAGAGTATTTACTCACGTGAAAAATATTTTTCATTCAAATTAATAATACGTCAAAAGTGCACTGAATTTTAGGTATATGAAGAAATTTGTTTAAAATTACTATCCAAAATTCATGGACTTTAGAAAGAAATTCAAGAAATGATTAACTATGTTCTAAGTATTATTTATTTATTTATTTATTCATACAGTTACTTTCACAAATGAAAAAAATAGCTATTCAATTTTACATATGAACATTTTTACATATTTAGGTATTTAGAAGGACTGAAAAAAAACATTATTTATAGTAAACTCAGGAAGTTGTGTACATATTCCGAGTTTATGGTTAAAAAAACGAAATGCTTGAATGAAGCTATATTTTTGTGTAAGAAATTAATACAGAAAAACTAGTGATGATGCAGCTTGCTAGAAATACTGAAAATAATTCATCGTACCGTCTATTCAGGTATTTTTCTTTGATCAAAGGTGTGGTGGGACTTCCAATGCTACTGTCGACATTTTCGCATTATTCATTTTGGCACATGGCTATAAATATGTACGTTCTGCACAATATATCCACCCCGGCAGTTCAGACACTTGGAGCCGAACAATTCGTAGCCATGTATTTGATTAGTGGTGTGCTTGGAAATTTCGCCAGTCACATGTACAAAGTATATTTAAATCAAGCTGGACAATCTTTGGGAGCCGTGAGTATTTATTAAAGGGCCTAAAATCACTTCAGGCTGGCTGCTGATCTGAAAAAAGTCGGGATTTTTTTTAAAGCGGAAATTTGTAAGGTTTCTCACCCTCGGGTGGAAAATTTTATAGTTTCGCTGGGATGTCAGTCCGTGTTACTTTTTTCAAGGAGGGATGGCAAGGGAAAAGTAGTGAAAAAGAGGGGTGGACAAATCTGTGCATTTTTATTAATTAATTTTCTATTTGCACCTTTAGTTTTCATTTTTTATTAAACATTTATCCTTTTCAGTTAAAAATCTAAAAATTCATGTATTTCGGTAGAAATTTCATTTTCTTTTTAGAAATTAAATACCTTTTTGTTGAAAAGTCAACTGTATAGTTGATAATTAATCTGTTATGGTTGAGGATTATACTATTTTGTTAAATATTCGTGTTTGTTTGTTTAAATTCAACTTGTTTTGATTTTCAATTAAAAATTTGTTTAGGTTGAATATCAATTATTACATTTTTCGTTGAGAATTTATCTTTTTAGGTTGAACGTTCATCATTTTAGTTGAAAATTTCTTCGTTTCAAAATTCGTTTTTTGATTGTAAGTTAATTTGTTTAACTGAAAATTTAATTAATTCCTTTTTTATTGAAAATCTATCTATTTTAAGTAAAAAATTCAAATATTTGGTTGAAAATTCATTTGTTTTGTTAAAAAAATTTTCTTTCTGGACAAAATTCAACCTCTTGGTTGAAAATTGATGTATTTTGTAGAAATCTTCTCTTTTTTTGGTAAAAAACTAATTTTTTTATTAAAAAATTTATTGCTTTCGATGAAAATTAAGCTTCTCACTGAAAATTAAATTATTCAGTTTATGCTTGAAAATGTATATTTCTAAGTGGAAATTGCATATATTTTGTTAAACATTCTTCTTGTTTTAGTAGAAAATTAATCTTATTGGTTGACAATTTAACTATTAAACTATTAAAAACTATTAACTATTAAAAAACTATTAAGTTTTTTGTTACAAATTTAACTAATCCAGTTGGATATTCTATTCGTATATTTGAAAACTCATATATTTGGTTAAAAATTAATTTTTTGACTGAAAATGTATATTTTTTGGAAGAAAATTACACTTTTCCTTCGAAATTTGAACTACTTTGTTATAAATCCATGTTTTAAGTTGAAGATTGTTCATTTTAGTTTAAAATTCGGTTCTTTGGTTCGAAATGTAAGTATTTTGTTGAAACTTTGGGTTTTTTGTTTGAATCAAACTTCGCTTGATTTAAAATTTAAAAAATGCTGGTTGAAATATCAACTGTTAAATTTTTCTTTGAGAATTCATCTTTTTTGGTTGAACATTTATGATTTTAAACATTCATAATTTTATTTGAAAATCTCTTCGATTAAAAATTCGTTTTTATTTAAATTGTTTAACTGTAAATTTAAATATTCAATTTAAGCTATAAAATGTATATTTTTCAGTTTAAATTTCACATATTTTGTTTAAAATTCTACTTTTTTTAGTAGAAAATTTATCTTTTTTGGATTATAATTCAACTATTACAGTTTAAGGAGTATCATTTCAGTTGAAACTTTGCTTCTTTGGTTGCAAAAGTAAATATTTCTTGAAAAGCGTTATTCCTTTTTTTAAAATAATTTTTTTTTAACGGAGAATTGAATTATTTTGTTGAAACGGTGTAATTTTTTAATTAAAAATTAGGTTTTTAGTTAAAAATTTAACTAATCCAGTTGAATATTCTATAATTATAGTAGAAAATTCATAATTAAACATGTTTTTTTACTGAAAATGCAGCTATTCTGATTTAAGATTCATTTTAGTTAAAAATTCATTGTTTTGGTTTAAAATTCAACTATTGAAGGTGAAGATTTATCGTTTTAGCTCAGACTTCGTCTTTTTGTTTGCAAAAGTAGCTATTATTTATTAATAGTTTATTCTTTTTTTGTGTTGAAAAATAATTTTTTAACGGAAAATTAAGGTATTTTGTTGAAGAATAGTTCATTCAGCTGAATATACTATTATTAAAGTTAAAAAATAATATCCTTGGTTCAAAATTAATTTTGCTTTATAAAAATTTAACTGTTCCATTTTTTGATAAAAATTTATATTTTTTTGGTAGTAATTGAACTATTTTGTCGAAATTTGAACTAATTGTTTATAAATCCACTTCTTAAAATTAAAGATTCATAATTTTAGTTGAAAATCTGTTTGATTCAAAATGCTTTTTTCTTGGTTGAAAATTAATTTTTCCAAATGAAAATGTAATTATTCCCTTTTTTGTTGAAAATTGATCTTTTTCAATTCTAAAATTCAGCTATTTGGTTAAAAATTGATGTATTTTTTTGGAAATTCATTTTTTTTGTTATAGAGAATTAATTTTTATGGTTTAAAATTCAACTATTCGGTTAGAAATTCATCTATTTTGTTGAAAATGCATTATTTTTACTTGAAATCTTAGAAATTTAAAGTGTTTTCAATTGAACTTAATACAGTATCCAACCTGTCATCGATAAACTTAAAAAAATGTTTCTCTGACTCTTAAAATCGATCTAAGGAACTGAAATATAATTAAAAAAAAATCTTGTTTCACAGTCTGGCTCTATAATGGGCGTCCTCGGGTATACATGTACCCAATTTCCATCAGCGGAGCTTTGTTTAATCTTCCTTCCCATGTTTACATTCTCAGCATCGCAGGTACTTTCCAATTTAAAGTATTTTATTTTTATTTATTCAGTTTTTCCTAAATTCGTTCGTCTTTTTTTAGGCTTTGAAAGCTGTAATTGCTTTAGATTTAGCAGGTGCCGTTATGCGATGGAGGGTTCTTGATCACGCTGCGCATCTTGGTGGCGTTTTTACTGGCATGTAAGTATACAACAAATTTCAAAAATTTCACAGGGTTGCTAAAGATCAAGGAATTCTGGAGCGTCAGAGAATATCAGAGAAAACCTGAAAGAGTCAGGGAGTTTTTGATAAATTGAAGTTGAAGTTTAGGGGCCATTCAAAAATTACGTAACAAATTTTTATGAAATTTTCAACGTCCATAAAAATTCATTCAATAAATATGCAACCTTAAGGATGTATACTACGTACAATCAATCTCAAAAGTTGCCTATCTGTAAATGATTGAGAAAATCGACAAAAAAATGTATTATTACTTTCTGTAAATATTGACGGAGGCTTCTAAGCATAATTCAGAAAAAATAATTCAGGTTAAAATTGTTTATTTAAGAGAGTTAAAAAATTAAACTTTTTGCAGAAATTTCATTTTGTTTGTTTCTTTTTTTGTGTGTAAGCATTTATCTGTTATCGTAGAAATTTCTCTTTTTTACTAGAAATGTAATTATTTGGTTTAAAAGTTACAATGTTTGTTTGTTGAAATATCAATTACTATATTTTTCGTTGAAAATTTATCATTCTTAGTTCCAAAACCTTTGCTGTTTGTTATATATTCTTTTTTGCTGTTGGAAATTAATTTTTTTTTAAATTGAAAATATTCTTTTAAATGTTGGGTTAAAAATTAATTTCTTTGGTTGGAAGTTTCACTACTTTGTTGAAAATTTTTCTTTTTTATGATTTAAAATTAATTTTTGAAACAGAAAATGTAATTATTCCATTTCTGCCTCAAAGTTGATCTCTTTTTATATGACATTTTGTTGTTTAAAATTCGTCTTTGGGGGGAATTTTTAAAATGTTTTGTTGAAAATTAATTTTTTAAACTGAACATTTACTTTTCAAAGTTGGGTTGAAAATTTATTTTTTTGTTTGGAAATTTAACTACTTTGTTGACATTTTTTTTTACGCCTAAAATTAATTTTTGAAACTGAAAATGTGAATATTCCTTTTCGGCCACAAAATTTATCTTTTTTAGTTGAAAATTTATTTTTGTTGTTTTAATACTCATATTTTCGGGTTGAAAATGTAACTATTCGATTAAAATTTCATTTTTTAAATGAAAATGTATCTTTTTTAGTTGAATGTTCGTGTATTTTGTTTAAAATTTGTCTTTTAATTTGCAAATTATTTTTTAAATGAACTCAACTATTGCTGATTTAAAATAAATTTTTTTGTGTGGAAACATCAATTAACACTATGTTAAGAGTTCATTTTCTTGCGGTTGAAGAATCAATTATTTTTTTGAAGATTCAACTATTTTTTTAAACAGGTCTTTTTTCGGTTCAAAGTGGTTTTCACTGAAAGTTGAATTTTTCCATTTTTGGTTCAAAATTTACCTTTTTGAGTTAAGAACTTAACTATTTCGTTGAAAATGTATGTCTTGCTTAAAATTAGTTCTTTCGCTTAATAATTCAAACTTTTGGTTGAAAATTCTTCTTCTTATGATTTAAAATTAGTTTTCGAAGCTGAAAATTTAACTATTCCGTTTCTGCCTTAACATTGATTTTTTAAATTAAAAATTTATTTTTTTGCTGCTTTAGAAATCGTTTTCCAGGTTAAAAATTTAATTATTTTGTTTGAAAATTCAACTGTTCTGTTACATTTTTTTTATGAAGATTCATCTTTTCTAGTTGAAAGTTCATGTATTTTGTTGAAAATTGGTATTTTTGTATATAAAATGAATCTTCTTCGTTGAAATTTAAACTATTTGGTTAAAAATTAATTTTTTTGTATAAAAATCCAACAATTTTGTTGAAAATTCATTTTTTCGTTTTGAACTAATTTTTCATCTCAAAACATTTTCTTGCAAATTCGTTTTTTTAAATGAACTTAACTATTGCCGATTTAAAAAAATATATTTTTGTGTGTGGAAATATCAACTATAATACTTTGTTGAGTTTTTTTTTAGTTTAAGAATCAATTATTTGGTTGAAAAGTCTTATTTGATAGCAAGCTCTTCTTTTTGATTAAAAATTATTTTTTTTTTTAAATTCGTTTTTTCTAAATTAATAAATATTTTTTACATTGTAATTATTCTATATATTCTTGGAAATGGATTTTTTTTAGTTGAAAATTTAATTATTTTAGTTTTTCAGAAACTTTATCCTTTGGTATGAAAATTCAACATTTTGGATGAGATTTTGTTCCTTTATTGACTGGAAAATCTTTCTCCACTGAAAATCCATCTTTTTCGTTAAGTTTATGGTTGAGGATTCAAATAATTTTTGAAAAATTCGTTTTTTGTTTGTTAAATAAACCTTAAGTTTCATTGGTATTCAAATTATTTTTTTGAAAAATTGAACTTGTTTGTTAAAAATGCCTTTATAACTTTAATTGAAAATTTAATTCATCCATCTTTGGTTCAAATTTCATGTATTTTGCGCATGCCTGCCGTAATTTGTGGATGACCCCCTTATAAAATATTGTACGTTTGTCACTAAAAGTCTTTAAAAAAATGTAGAAAAAAACATTTTTTCAACGCCTTTTAACATCTGAAATAAAACTTTGTAACGGTCTGGGAAAATAAAAATTTGTCAGGAAATTTTGTAGCAACCCTGTATTAAAAAGTATTTTAAAATAAAATAATATAAATAATTCCAAGTTCCTTATAAATAATAAAAAATTTGTTTCACAGATTGTGGGAGAAGTGGGTGAACGCAAACATCTGGCAAAAGCGCAAACCTCTCCTAATGATCTGGCACAAATTTCGAGAACCCCCGCGCTCGAACTGAAAAATCCATTTTCGACATTGTATTGGAAATTTCCTACGCGCCGCGCAACGAGAGCGAGAGAAACGACTAGATTGCAAACGAAGAGAAAGTGTAAATTCAATATTTTTATTGTTAACTTAGATCGTTATCGCGACACAGGGTGCATGAGTGTTTAAAGTATAAAAAAGCATAAAATTATAGAAACTCAAGCAGCTGACTTTTCAGCAATATTTTTATTCCATCAGTGTGGTGAACAATTTACAACGATAGACAGAAACTTGACTTAAAAAAGAGAACTTGATTAAAAAATGGTACAAAAATTACAAAAGTATATTTTAGTTTTATTCTTCTTTTGTCTGCCGCTAAAATTACTCGCCTATAACAAATTTTTCTCAACTTTTGAGATATTTTGCATGATGTTTTATATGGTCTTCGATGAAGGAGGCAATGAAGAAATAACTGTGATCATAGCCCTCCTCCATTCTGAGCACCAACGGCATTCTGGCGGTATGTGCTGCTGTTACCAAATTTTCAGGCAGGAGTTCTTTGGGATGGAAGTTGTCTTCTCTGCCCTGTGAAAACAAGTGATTCCATGTTCAGCACAAAAAAAAACAAGACTATCCCCTAATCCCCTCTTTCCTCCGGAGACCGTCAATTCACAATTTTATTTTCGGATTTTGAAAAAAGTAGCCAATCACGGAATGTCCAAGGTGGCCGCTGAACGAGGAAACCGGGAAATGACCGTGAATTTATTTTTTGACCGGGAGTTTTACAAATTTTTAGAAAAAACTCCGTCCAACTTTGATTTTAACCGTTTTTAAATAAATAGTTTGATTATAATCTTTTTTAATTACACCGTTCAGTTTAGAGTGCCTAATTCGAAAATCTTTCCCTTTAAAAATTTTTCATTTGAGATTTTTAATTTTTAAGCGTACATTTCAATGTAAGAATTTTAAAATGCAGTAATAAAGACTTTTGTTTTTAAAGAATAAAAAATTAGAAGCGTTTAAAATCAAAGGTTTTTATTTGATTCAAGTTTATCAACTGTGAATATAAATCAATTAATAATTTTTTCAAGTTGAATTGTACTTAGGACTTTAAAAGTAAATGATAATTTATTGTACAAGACTATTCTTTCAATTGGAAAGTCTTATTAGTTAAACAAATGTAAACGTCCTATTTAGACTTTATAAACTATTTTTAATGTCAAAATAACTTGTCTGACTGTTTATTTAAAAATGTAATTATAAATTACTAAACTTTGAATGTTAATTTTAATTATTCTATTTAACTAAGTTTAATTTGTTAGTCAAATTGTTGAATTTTGATGTATAAATAACAATTGAACACATTTTATTCTTAGAAAAAATTCGAGTAAGTTGAGATTGGGTATTTTTTAATGATTCCGAGACATTTTTAATAGATTTCAATAATTTGAAGAGATTTTTAAGATTTTAGGAAAATATTTTAGGGATTATTTTTATTAATAGAATTTCACAGTATTTAATAATGTTTTAGTAGGCTTCAAAGAATTAAATCACTGGAAGTGAGGTATTTCACAGGATTTTAAAGCTTTGGAATTGATCCTGAATTCTTATTAATTTATCCTTATAAATTCTTTGAAATTCTCTTGAATTTTTAATGAATTCACTTGATTATGGGGTCAATTGATAAAAAGATCATATGATTTTTAGTTTTTTTTTCTTTAAATTCCTCGGCATTTTCAAGAGCTTTCAAAATTTTTAAAAGATTCTAAAGAATTTGAAATATTTTAGATTATTTAAAATATTCTACGGGATTTTATAATATTTTAATTGATTTCAAAAAATGTAATCACAAGAAGTGAGAGATTTCGTTGGGTTTCAAAGATTTTAGGAGATTTTGAAATATTTTTGCAATTCATTTGGAATTTGCCCTGAATTCTTATTATTTTATCCTGAATTCTTTTTAATTCTTTTAAATACACTCAATTCTACTAAATTTAATGCATTTTAAAAAAGTTTTTGTTTAATTCAATTTGAATTCTTTAAAACTCAGCTTAAATTTTTAGATATTTCCTTAAATTATTTTAAATTCTCTTTGATTTTTCTAAACTGATTTCAAATTTATTTAATTTAATGATTTTTTTCATATTTTCAAATCGCTTGATTGTTTTTTTAATTCAGTTTGATTTTTTATGATTTTTATTGAATTCTTCTCATTTCCATTAAATTCCTCTAAATTTGCTTAAATTTTACTCAAATCGATGACATTTTTTCGATTGTTAAAAGTTTTTACAATTCATTTGAATGCTTTTGAATTTAACTTGATTTGCATTTTAGCCATTAATCACTTTTTTGGTTAGGGTTTCAAAGATTAAAAATGTTGAAAGTTTTTTTTTAGAATTCACGCTGAATGCTTTTACATTCTTTGGAATTTTCTAGAATTTTCGAAATTTAGTTGAATGCTTCTAAATTCACTCAGTTCTATTTAATTCAATGGATTTTTTTGAATTTTCTAATGTTTTTATTGAATTGATCCTGGAGTCTTTTAAGCTTACCTTGAATTCTTAGGCTCTTATATTAATAAGCAAATTAAACTATTTTTCGTTGAGAGTTAATTCTTTTTAACTTAAAAGTCTACTATTATAGTTTTGATTGAGAATTCATGTTTAATGGTTACAATCTTTAACATTTTGTTGAAAACTCATATTTTCGTGGTCAAAAATTAAACTCTTTTGTTGAGCATTCGTCTTTTTGAGTAGAAAATTAGTATTTTTTGATTAAAAATTCAGTTTTTGGAAGAAAATTCATTTCTTGGTTAAAAATCAATTATTTTATCGAAAACTCTTCCTGTTGGATTGAAAATTCATGACGACACAGAAAACAAATCTTTTTGGTCGAAAGTTAATTATTATTTATGGAAAAGTCTGATATCATATTTATAGTTTAGAATTTATCTCTTCTGGTTGAGAAGTTAATTATTTTTGTGAAAATTCAACTATTTAGTTAAAAAGTCATCTTTTTGGTAGGATATTCCATTTTTTTAAATTCGTCTTTCAGGGTAGAAAATTCCCCTTTTTGCGTTAAAGCTTTATCTTTGATAGAAGTCTTTTTGCATGAAAGTTAATTCTTTTTAACAAAAAAATCTATTATATTTTTGGTTTAGAATTCATCTCTTTTGGTTAGAATTTTTAATATTTTGTTGAAAAATCAACTATTTTGTTCAAATTTGTTCAAATTTCTTTAGAGAAAATTCAGCTTTTTACCTTGGAATTTCCACAATTTGGTGAAAAAGTTTTCTTCCTTAACCGAAAAATCTACCTTCATTAAGGATTTAACTCCTTTGTTGAGAATTCGTATATTTTCTTATTAATTTATCTTTTAGGTCAAAAGTCGATTGTTTGGTTAAAAACTAAATTTTATTGTTAAAAAAGTGCTTGTAAGTTCAACTATTTGATTGGAAATTAAGTTTTTTATTAATTTAATGTTAAATTTACAAAAATAAATAGTTTTTTTTTTGCTACAAAATCAACTATTCAGCTGAAAATTCATCTTTCTTGGTTGAAAATTACCGTTCAGCTTAAAAATTAACTTTCAGTTTGAAGATTAATCTTTTCGGGGTTACAAGCCTGAATGTTCGAAAAAATTCGACTTTTTAGCTTTAATATTATACTTTTGTTCAAAATGCAATATATTTCGACTTGAAATCATAGGAATATGGTACCAACATTAATTTTATTAAAAAGAAATTGTGCCCTATTATTTTCGCGAAAAATAGCCCTATTTTTCCTGTTTTGAAATCACTTTGGTCTTTGGAATCTGAAATAGATATTTTTTCAACCCTGCTTTCTTTCTATATAATTGAATGGATGATATACCTGATCGATGAGAATATCTAAAGGTGGTCCGTTGTAATTTTTCACGAGTTCCGTGGCGTCCCAGTCTTTCCACTGACCTTCATTTTCGCCCAAATATCCTAAAAAGGCTTTTTGTCCCCAGGGACTGTTTATTGGATTGCAAATTGGAGCGAACGCTGACACAGTTTTATACTGGCCAGGATTTTTTAAACAACAAATTAAAGCACCGTGGCCTCCCATACTAAAAACAATTGATTTAATAATTAAACTATAGTTTTTCATGAAGCGCATGATTATTTCCCAAATTCTATTTTCCCTGATGTTTATTTTCCTTAAATATATATAATTACATATGACCAAAAAACAGTTCATTAAAATTGATCCGAATTGTCAATTCGACTATTTTTTGTTCTTTCGAATTAACATTTGTAATTATTTTTATATTTTCGTATTACAACTTGGCAAAATTTTATTACTCTGAATTTCTGTCTGACATAATTGCTGTTTTCAAAATTCTATTTATCATCATTTTTATTTTATTGAATTCGCATTTTATAGTCTTTTGACTATTTCTCCTATACTCATCTTTCGAATTTTTTCACAGAATACCTATTTTTCCCCTCTCTTCGAGAACCTTTTTTTCCTTTTTTGAGCTTAAATTCGAGTTGAATTAACAGAAATCGATAAGAAAAAGTGTACAATTATTTTTTGCTGAAAGTAAATGCTTTTAAATTGCAAAGTCTACTATTATATCTTCGGTTCAGAATTCATCCCTTGGTTGAAATATATATTATTTTATTAAAAAGTAGTCTTTTTTGGTCCACAATTTAATTACTTGGTTGAGAGTTAAACTACTTTATTAAACAAATTTTTTGTTTGTTTGAAAATTGAACTATTTAGTTGAAAATTTATTTTTGTTGAAAATAATTTTTTTAACTGCAAATATAACTTCCATTTTTGGTCTAGAACTCATCCTTTTTTTATTTAACATTTAATTAATTAGTTAAAAGCTGAACTAGTGTCTTAAATATTTATATGTTGAAAATTTGACTATTTTTTTTTAAATGTATGTAGTTTCTTGAAAATTCATCTTTTTGGGTAGAAAATCTATCTTCTTGATTAAAAATTCAACTATTTGGGTATAAATTCGGTTCTTTGGTTCAAAATTCCATCATTTTAATTGAAAATTGATCTTTTTGGTTGAAAATTTAACTTGTTGGAAAACTCCTTTTTTGGTTTGTGATTTATCCTTTTAATCAAAAAACCTTTTTTTTGGTTTAAAAATTAACCTGTTTCAACTCTTTTGTTTAAAATCCATTTCTTTTGATACAAAATTAATTTTATTTATTTAAAATTTAAGTTTTTGGTCAAAATTTTACCTATTCGATTAAAGCTTCACTTTTTTGGATGCAGATTGATCGTTTTAGTTGAAAATTTAACTTTTTAGTTGAAAAGTGAATTATTTTGTTAAAACTTTTTTGTTGATTTATGTGATACTTTATTTTAGTTGAAGGTTCAATTTTAATTTCTCAATTTTTGGTTGCAAATTTATCATGCTTGTTGAAAATTCTTTTTTTTTCTTAACGATGCAACATTTCTATTGAAAACTTTTTTTGTTGAAAAATTGTTTGTATTGTTGTCGGAAATGAACATTTTGTGTTGAAAATATGAACTACTTAGTTGAAAATTGTACTATGTTTTTAAAACTTTTTTTTTGTTAATGATTTATCATTTTGGTTAAAAAAAAACTTTTATTTTTTGGTTGAAAATTTAACCTTGTTTTAAAATTCTCTTCTTTTTAGTGATGCTTCATCCTTTAAATCAAAAAACGTTTTTTGTGGTTGAAAATTGTTTCTTTTTTGTCTGAAAACTCTATTATTTTTGCAGAAAATTTTACTGTTTGTTTAAAAATGAACTTTTTGGTTGAAAATTCATCTTTTTGGTTTGAAATTGGTAGAAACATTAATTATTTGATTAAAACTTTACTTTTTTGTTTGAAGAATGATCATTTTAGTTGAATATTGATCTTTTTAGTTGAAAGTTGAATTATTTTGTTGAAACTTTTGTTTTTTTTTAGTCAATGATATATCATTTTATTTGAAAAACCTTTATTTTTTGGTTGAAAATTGATCATGCTTCTTGGAATTTTTTTTTACGATTCATTCATTTTGGTTGAAATCTCTTTTTTTGTTGAAAATTTGTTTTTCTTGCTGTTGAAAACTCATATTTTCGGGTTAAAAATGGAACTATGTAAAGAATTCGAAGTTTTGGCTTGAAAATTTAACAATTTTGTTAAAATTATTTTCTCTCTTTACCGAAAAAACTTTCTTGGTTGAAACTTCGTCTTTTTGATTTGAAAATTAATATCTTTTGATATCGTCCCTTTTGCTTAAAAGTTAAATTATTTGGTTATTAAATAATATCATATATTAAATACAAACTGTTTGATTAATAATTAACTGTTTAACCTTGAAAATTCAAGTTTGATCAAAAAGTTATCTTTTTCGGTTAAAAGTTAAACTATGTTCTGAAAATTCGTCTTTTAGGCTTGATCATTTAACCATTTGGTAAAAAAAAAGATCTATTTTTGGTTGGAGTTTCATCTGTTATGTTTGAAAACTCTACCATTTGATTGGAAGTTCATTTTTGAAGGTTGAAAATTGAATTGTTTAGTTGAAAATGCAACTACTTTGTTGAAAATTCGTTTTCTTCACTTGAAAGATCAACTATTTGGTTGTAAATGTAACTGTTTCGTATAACATTAATTTTTATTATTGAAAATTCAACTAATTGATTAAAATTTTACCTGTCTTTGTTAAAAATTAATTTCTTTGGGTAGAAAATGAATCTTTTTGATTTAAATTCCATATTTTGGGTCAAAATTTCAACTATTTAGTTAAAAATGTACTTTTTTAGTTACATTCATAATTTAAGTAGAAAATATATGTTATTGGTTAAAAATGCAACTATTTTGATAAAACATTTTTGTTGTTAATGACTTATCATTTTAGTTTTAAAAAACCTTCATTTTTTGGTTAAAAATTTAACATGCTTGTTGAAAATGATATATTTTTTTATTGACGTTTCGTCATTTTAGTTGAAAACTGGTTTTTTTTTTTGCTGAAAATGAAATTTTTTGTGGAAAATTCATATTTTCGGGTTAAAAATGAAACTATGTAGATAATTTGAATTTTTGGCTAGAAAAGTCAACAATTTGTTTACAATTTTTTCTCTCTTGACCGAAAAATCTTTCTTTGTCGAAATTCGTCTTTTTGGTTTGAAAACTGATCTCATTTAACATAAATGTTATCGTTTTTATGCTGTTTTATTTCAAATTAATTTGTTGTAGTGGCAGATTTAAAAATTTTGTTGAAAATTCTTCCCTTTTGCTTAAAAGTTCAATTATTTGGTTATCAAATAATATAATTTTATTAATATTATATATTGAATGCAAACTTTCTGATCGTTAATCAACTTTTTAACGTTAAAAATTCGTTCCTTAGGCTGGAAGAATCAACTATTTGGTTAAAAAAGTATCTTTTTTTGGTTAAACTTTTAAAACGTTTAAAAATGTTTAAATGTTTAAAAAGTGGTTAAAATGTTTATAATATCAAATTTTCAGAGTTTATGTCAATTTTTTTCTTTCCTTTTTTTAAAAGTTTTGTTTAAAAAAATTCCTAAGTTAAAATTTAGCACTACGAAATGTTAACAATTTAAGGCTTTCCATTTTAATTTGTTTAGTTCTGAATATTTGATTAATAATTTCTCATTGTAATTTTTTATGAAATTTATTCTTTTAAAAAAATTTTTATTTTTAACTTTAATCATTATTTTCTGTTATCTTTGAAAATTCGACTAATTTATTAAAAATTCGTATCTTTTGCTTAAAGTTCAACTGTTTGGTATAAAATGAATTTTTATTTTGAAAAATTAAATTTTTTATTGAAAATTTATCTTATTGTGTTTAAAAGTCAACTATTTTGTCGAAAATTCAGTACATATTTTGAATTTTAATCACTTCATAATGAATTTAATATGATGTCTAAACATTAGTTTTATTTAAAAGAATGTATTTGCGTATTAATCTCTTTTGTTGTGAAATTACTTTTGTAAAATATAATAGTATTTCGGACGAATAAAAATAATGTAAAATGGCATTTCAGTGCAAAAATTATTCTAAATAGTGATTCCATAAAATAAATATTAGGGAAACTAGAATTTCGAGAATATTCATCCACCTAGTTTTTGGTTCTTAGTATTATTTAACTTCTAGAAAAGAAATAAATGTTTATCAAAACTCACCTGTGCCCCATTATTGACTGTTTGTCAGGGATGGCTGGGAATTTTTCATTTATCAGAGCCGGTAGTTCTTTGGTAATATAGCTGTACATTCTATAATTATTTTTCCATGGCTCGACAGTCGCATCCACATAGAAACCGGCACCGGTACCGAAATCCCAAGAGGTTTCTTCACCAGGAATTTGAAGTCCTCGAGGACTTGTGTCGGGTGCAACGATTATAACTCCATGCTCAGCTGCGTATTTTTGAGCTCCAGCTTTTTGCACAAAATTTGCCTCTGTGCATGTCAATCCTGAGAGCCAATAGATTACTGGCACTGGACTATTTTCCGCTTGTGGCGGTAAATAGACGCCGAAGTTCATCTTGCATTTTAATTCGGTGCTGAAATTATTTGTATCATTGTGAGGAAATGTATTTTTAGTTCTTTTCAGATTTTCCTAAGGCATAGAGTTACGGATTTTTCAAGTCCAAAGAAGAACCCGCGCTCAAGAGAAAACTTTTTAAAAATTTCTTGTTTGCAGACTCTACATTTTTTTTGCTTTCAATTTTTTTTTTACATTTCTAGAGGTCAGAAAATTAGAGAAAATTTGTGAATTTAATGGAATTATTTTTTTAAATTGTGGTTTAAAAACAGCACATGTTGCATATGCTGGACTTTGTATCTGATAAAATTATTTGTCAGAGAATTTTAATAATTTAAAAAAAATATATATCTAATCACTTGAAAGATTACAAATTTCATATTGCATACAATGCAATTTAAAATAGGTTCGATTAAACAATTGATTGAATGTTAAGTTCGATAATTGTTAACTTTTTCAATTATGGAATCATTCAGTCAACAATGAGCGATACTTCTGAAATATTTTACTTAAAAACTGTTTAATTTCAAGCCTTCATTTTTTAACGTACATTTTAAATATAATAAATTAAAAATGTACGCTCAAAAATGATGGCTTGAAATTAAACAGTTAAATATTAAAAGCGTTTGAACTTGAAAGTTTTTGAATAAGAAAAGTTTTACATTAAAAAAACCTCAAATATAAATTAATTAATTTCTTTTAAAACTGAACTGCGATTCACGTGTTAAAAAATTAAATAATTGATATTACAACACGACCCTGTATCTGTTGAAAATTAAACAATTTACATATTTTAACGTTGTAAAGTGAACTTCTAGATTTGAAACCTTAGAAGTTAAACAAATTTAAACGTCCGATTAAAATTGTATAAACTATTTCAAATTTTTTAAATAAATTAAAATTAAGGTACTCATAATTAAATGCTTTCATTCAAATTCAAATACTACTAAAATATTATTTCAGCCAAAGATATGCCATTTTTAACCCACTCAATTTGAATTTTTTTAATTAAAAAAAAATGATTAAGAAAAAATACTTAACAATATTTGACTGGTTAATTATAATGAGAAATTATTAATCAAATATTCAGAACTAATCAAATTGAAATGGAAAGTCTTTTAAAAAAATTATGAATTGTCAACATTTCATAGTGATAAATTTAAACATAGGATTTTTTTAAACAAAACTTTTAAAAAAGGAAAGAAACTTGATATTTAATTTGTATTCGATTTGGAAGATAAATTTTTTGCCTTTTAAATTTTTATTGAAGTAAAACTCTGGAAATTTGATATTTTAAACATTTTAATTGATTTGAAAAGAGAAAATTTTTTCTCAATATTTTATGAATTAAAACCAGAATTTTTATTTTTAACATTTTTATCGAGTTAGAAAGGTGGTTAATTATGGTTTACATATTTTTATGAAATGGAAAACTAAATTTTTTCTGTTGTTTTTATGATTTTTATTGAGTTGGAAGGGAGGGAATTTTGGGAAAAGGCACTTCTATTGTTCTGAAAATTTTTATTGAGTTGGGAGGGAGGAAATTTGAGTTATTAAATTGAAATTAATTTGAAATTTTTTTCTGAATTGGATGAGGAATATTTTTTCATCTTTAAGTTGTTTTTATCTTTAAGACGCTTAAAAAACTTAAAATTTTTTTCGAAATCTTCAAAAATTTCCATTTAGTTTAAAATTGTTTGAAATATTGTCAAGTCTTCAATTATTTTTTAATCTTTTCAAAACTCTAACATCTGTTAAACTTACTTGAATTTTTTCTAAATTAATAATTGTTTAAGTGTTAATTGCTCCTCAAAATTCAAATTTCTTTCCACTCATTTGGAAACCCGTTTAATTCGGATGAATTTTCTTTTTGTTTTGCTTAATTTGATAGTCTAAAAAATTAAAACTTCAAGCCAATTTCAAATATTTCAAGGAGTTTCAATATATTTTAAGAAGTTTGAAGATTTAAATTTTTTTAAAGACTTTAGGATATTTTAAAAGAGTCCAAGAAATTTTTAAATACTTAAAAAATGCAAGGGATTTTTAAATACTTTACAGGATTTTGAATATTTCAGGGTATTTTAAAGGATTTCAAGGAAGTTTCAAGAGCTTTAAAAATTCCAAGGAATATCATATTTATTTCAAGAGATTCGAAGAGATTTTCGAGTATTTCAACGTATTTCCAAAAATTTGTAAGAATTTTAAAGACTTTAGGATATTTGAAAAAATTCCAAGGAATTTCAGAAGATTTACCAACTTTCCAAATATTTCAAAGGATTTTTTTTGAGAAATTTCAACGGATTTCATGGGATTTTATCAGATTTCCGAAGATTTCAGTTACTTTAAATGATTTTAAAGACTTTCAAAAAGGTTTTCAATGAATTTTCCAGGATGTCAAAGTAATTCATGGAAAGCTTTAAAATTTCATTTAGAAATAAATAAAATTCTACAATTTATTGTACTTTTTTTGAAATCTTCAAATTTTGAAGTATTTATGACAAATTTTCAAACATTTTTAATAATTTTAAAAATTATTCAAATCTTTCATAAAATTTTGAATAAAGTCGGTAAAAAATGCCTTAAAATCTTCGAGATTTTTTGTTGTGGCAGTTTTGGGAATCTTTTGAAATTTTTAAAAATATTCCCTTAACATGAATTTGTTAATTTTACTAGTAATCATAATAAAGTTTGTTTTAATCTTTCAACCCTTTTAAAAATTGTTAAACTGCGTCAAAATTTTATTTCAAAATCTGAAAAAATGTATATTTTGTTTTCAAATTTTTGTAATATTTTCGAGTTTTAAATTAGACTTGAATCTTTTCAAAACTTTCCAGTATCTTCATAACTTACTTGAATTTTTTCGAAATGAATAATTGTTCAATTATTATTTATGCATAAAAATTTGTACTATCTTGAAACCCTTCAAAATCATAAAAGGCTTCAAAATTTTCTTTGAAATATTCGCAAATATAGAATTCATTTTCTATTTTTTGCAATATTTTCGAATTTTAAATTATTTTACAAACCCTTTATCATTTTTGTAATTTTAAATATTTTATAAAATCATTAAAAATGTCCTAAAACTTTCAATAAATCCTGCAAAATAAAAAAATCCCTAAAATTTTCCAGTTTTATTCTTTTTTTGTGTACAATTTTTGAATTTTTCAAAAGTATTATCTTAAAATTAATTTTATAATTACCCTAAAAATCTTAATAAAAATTTTTTGTATTCTATCGAAACCGTCAAAAAAGTTCAAAAACTTAACAATTGTATTTTATCTTCAAAGTTTAAAAGTATCTCTCTAAAGTCTTAAAGATTTGGTATTAGTATTTAAAAAAAAGTTAAAAATTTAGTTTTTCATCAATATTTTTTACTGAAAATGTTTTTGAAATATTACATAGGTAGGGGAGAAGGGATAAAAAAGGAGCAAAAAATATTTTACGTAATTTATGGATCGCCTCTGAAAGAAATTATTTAATAAAATTTTCGACGGATTTTTATGAAGTATTTGAAATAAACGAATCAAGTTTCGAAAGAATTTAGAAGTAATTGGAAAACTAAGATTTAAATACAGGTTTTTTAAATCCCTATTTTAAGATAAAATTTTGGTAAAAAAAAAAGATTGCGTAATAAATTATTTATGCAATTACGTCTAATTCGTTTGAATCTTCTTTTTACTGGGATAGTTTAAAAAATCAAATTACGGAATATAAGTCCTCTTTTAATCTTGATCGCTTTCATCTAAATCTAAAAATAGCATTTAATCTAAATAAATATTTAACCTTTCAATACGCTGCGCAAGAAAGATATATGAATGAAAATTAATAATAAATACCTTTCGTGAGAATAGACCTTTTGCCATCCTCCAAAACACTTATTGTTGGAGACTAAAGTGACCTCAGTCATCTGGAAATCGTCAAAAAACATTGTTAAAAAAGAAGGTCTCTTCGAACTTAGAAAAAACGTCGCAAACGGAGAACCTCAAGTGCATAAATGTACTGTGACCGGTTTGGAAATAGATAATTTGTGAGCAAGGTCAAATGATATCTAAAAACAGTGAGGTTATAGACCTCCTTGATAAAGAACTACATGTCTAGTAGTTAGAAAATTACTTTTTTATCAGCACTTGTAACTCCCCTATCAAATATCTGATCCGTATTTACCTTAGGAATTCGAATTAAGGTAAAATTTTTCGACTCTTTTGAAAAACTTTTTTTTTATTATACCGGGTGACAACACGATGCAAAACGGTTCGAAGCTTTTGGAGCATTCAGTCGGCTTATTTTTCAGCATGAGCGACACAGGGAATGGCGCTGCTTTGATCTTTCATGTCTGAATTATCATGGAGTTTATCTTTAAATTCAGAAATCTCAAAATAGAAATATTTTTGTCTTATAAATTATAACAAAATAAGATTTTCTAATATACTGATTTATCAGGTCTTCATAATAAACGCTAATAAAATATTGAAACCGAGTTTATAAAAAAAAAGTGGTCCGGAAATGCATTGGGAATTTTTTTCTTCGAATATTCATGCATATCGCATAAGAACAGATTACGTTTTTACCCCCTATATGCTTACATAAATGGTTTACGAAATTTTTACTGTTTTTTACCATTTTCTCTTAGAATAGAGTTAGAAAGTAACTTTTTTCCGAATTTTTCTAGTTTTTTTTCTTATATTTTCAGTTAGAGCGGAGAAATAGTCAATTAAATTTATTAGAAATAATATGTTTAAGCCATTTATTATTATTTGTAACAATATTCTCTTAAAATAATTCTAGAGAGTTGCAGTTTTTTCTACTCAATTCCACTTTTTGCCCACTTTTTAATTAGATCAAGGTAATAATTAATTTAAGTTAATAAAAATAATCGTTTAAACAATTTACTCTTATTTTTAACAATATTCTCTTTAAATAATGCTGGAAACTTTTTTTTTTTTAATTTTCCACTTTTTTTATTAGTAAATTATGTAGTTTTTTTCGTTTTGTACTAAAAAGTTCCATTTTTAACAAAAACAGGTGAAATTTGTACCAAAAAAATTAATTTTGAAATAAAAATGACGAATTTTCAACAAGAGTTCAAATTTTGACAAAGAAATGTTTTTTGTCAATGAAGAAACAATTTTTTCATCAATTTTTGACCGATTACATATATTTTCACCTAAATAGTTGAATTTTTAATCTTGAAAAAATTACCTTTCAACCAAAAGTGCAAAAGTTACATTTTATTTTTAATCAATTTTTAAATAAAAAAACGCGAATTTTCTGAAAAACAGATAAATTTTCAACAATAACTGTTATATATAAATGTATTGTAATGTAATGTAATAAATAAATATTTGATATTAAAAAAAAATTTAATAAAAAATCGTTAAATTTAACAAATACAAACGAATTTTCCACCAAATTGTTGCATCGTGAACATATAAGAAATGATTTTCTCTGAAAAATAAGTAATTTAAAAAAGTTAAATTTACAACCATAAACGAAACGAATTTTGAACAAAGTAGTTTAATTTTCAACCAAAGGGATTAATTTTGAACAAGGTAGTTCAACTTTCAACTAAATAGTTGAATTTTTTTATCAGATTATTGAATTTTCGAGCCGGAACTACGAATTTTTACTACAAAACACATGAATTTTCAAGAAGGAAGTTCATTTTTTGTTAGAAGATTAATTTTTAACCAGACAGTTGCAATTATCGCCAAAAAAGATGAAATTTCTACAAAAAGAAATTAATTTTTATACCGAAAAGACGAATGTTCAATAAAATAGTTAAATTTTTAATCAAACAAAATTTTTTAGTCAAGAAAGAAAAAAAAGTCAATCAAATTATTACATATTCAAGAGAGAAAGAAAAATTTCTAAAAAAAAGATGAATTTGTAAAATTGTTAAATTTTGTTTGAACACGATTTTACCTTCCCCCCCCCTCCAAAAGTCTTTACGTAATTTTCCATTTTCGGTGAACTTCGATTCGAGCTAGCTAATAATTAATTAAATAAATAAAAATAATACTTTTCAAACAATTTATTATTGTTTATACCTATCTTCTCTTAAATTACAATCTTCTGAAAAAAGATCTTATCACTTTCTAACAACAGAATTTCCGATGGCCAGTTGTGAGATAGATCGAAAGAAGAATTTTTTCTGTGACACGCCCTGTCTCAAGGCGCGCCAAAGTTTGAAATTTTCAAATTCCTCGATGGACGCTGCTTCAACCCTCGTTGACTATTATTCCGTGGTTCCGCTACTTGAAGAGGTTAGAACCTCAACCTCCTGTGACAACGAACCGCCGACTCCGAACATCCGAATTTAAAGTGGAAATTTATGTTTAAAATAAAAGAATTTATTTTAAATTCTATAAATA
>JAAAKG020145265.1:0-10927 GCA_010014905.2 Druon quercuslanigerum | reverse complement strand
GCGATCTTGCTCTCTATAAAGTGTTGTAATTAACAAACACTAAACACTTGTTAATGTTTCAGGTAGCACAGGATACATTTGTTTTTGTCCAACCGATGAACAGTGATCAGATTTATAGCGAGGGATGTGATTTAATTCAAAATTTTAAAGACGCCATAATAGCAGTAAACACATCGAAATCTTTAACTTTCTAGAAATTTTTCAAAAATGTTAAAAAAATGTCCTTTGTTTAATTTCACAATAAACCCTGCAATTTTTAAATTGAGTATTATTATGATTCACTTGCACTAGATCAGGTTAAATCAGTGATTTACAAGTTTTTTGAAGAAAACATAGCCTTTTTTATTTAAGCTTAAGTTCGCGTACAACTTGCGGCTATGACCATTTTGATCTTTGATCAGTTCATATCCATTTCGATTCTTAAATGCAACAATATAATTACTTGGCGCGAATTAGGTAATTGTAATGTGGTTTGTCTAGTCAAACCGTCACGTTCCTCGCGTTCTTACATACTGAAGGTTCTGGAAACCTCAGTGGTTGCTACGACGGTTGGCCATTCTCACATTATCATTATCAAACTCACAATATTCACGCGTAACATCGTGCTGATATAATTCAACACTTTCAGAATGAACACAATTATATTGAACGCGTGAACAATGTTCATTTTTCTAATTAGAAAATAGGTCATATTGGTTCACCTGTAAAATTTAAGTCGCAAAATGAGTCACCCAATGGTTGACATTTATAAACAGTGATAGTCCAAAGTCCATGCTCATTGCGTTTTACTTCCGTCTATTTGGCGCCTTAATGTCATAAATGATACTAAGAATAATACTATGACTCATATTTTGGTCTAAAAATAAAGATGACCTAACGCCGCGCTTTGCTACAAGACAGAGAGAGAGATATTGCTTTTAGCTTGAATTTTTTATTTTTTTGTCATCTTATAACATTCATATAACTTTACTGTGCCCTCATAATATTGCATTATACCGCAAACTAATTTTAATTCTCCCGCCAAATCCGCCGTCTTCGGTCATGCGCGGTAGTATTTCGGTTACAAATTTTTGTACACTATCACATCTTCCCCCTTAATATTAAAAGTTGTTAGTTATATTTATAAACAACTTTTAATACTACATATTCATTTTTATGTATAAAAATATTATATTCAATATCTTATTTATCAGATAAAAGGCAGTTCACAGGTTTTCTTTTCTCCCATTTCTCTTTGACTTTAGCTTTATGAAATCGGATTCGGTGTTACTGGGACAATCGTGATGAAGTCATTTGTATATTGTGTCTGTCACCAGTCCTGTTATCAGTGCATGAGTCAGTGCAAACCCTTTTGACCATCCCGAATTTTATGATTTTGTTTATATTCTCCGAAATAAGTGTTTATCTAAAGTGCGTGTTGGTGTTCTATTATGTTACGATTTCGTGTGCAATTCACCCTAGTGCACGTCCTACAAGAAAGTTACTAATATATACACACCTACACATACACACATACAAATATACACAACCAAATAACCTATAATTCCTATTTATGTATTCCATTTATTTATTTCACTTTAAATCTGTCTTTAAAATTTCATAAAATTTTACCATCCTAATTTCTTGAAACACATTAATTATTACTTTTTTATAAAATTATTCTAAACACAGGTATTTTGAATGTAATATTGTATACATTTCTTGTAATTCTAATTGAAAATAACTTATACCTTAAACGCTATTTTGATCGAAACAGATTATCCAACACCTCAAAGGGTAACTCTTCAGGTGTCATTAGGACATTTCCTTGGCGATTATATTGGAGCCTCATTGCTTGAGTGCACATATAGCACCCGCCGGCAGGTATGTTGTTAAATGTCAGAGTACCACATCCAGGACAAGGTCTCTGCGTTGCCAACTCTAGTGCTAAGGTATAATGTAGCTCGTAAGCTTGTCAGTCATTCCCTGCGAGTAATAAACCCTGCTGTGGCGTAAACCAAGGCGTAACAGTGGCGTATTTGCACATCTTCTCACATGCGCTGGAGATTACGCTATGGAAAAGAAGTTTATTTTTATTTTCTCTTTGCTTTGCTCCCAAAAAAAAAAAAATTTTAATTAATTTTATTTTTGTTAACCTTAAAATCTAATTCTAATTTTATAAATTATTATTATTATAATTCTCATTAAAATTCGGTAAAATAAATGTGTAAATGTTATTCTATGTTAATATTACTATTTACATTATTATTTTTTTATCAAATAATAGATCCCTTTTCAAAGAAATTAACTTTTTAGTAAAAGAAAACATATTTATTTATATCCATTTTTATCATAAAAATTTAATTTGTAGATTTTCATGTTAGCTCATAAAACTATTTTTTTAATAATTTTCATCGGGCTTACCTGAAGTTCAGGGTTATGCTCATTTTGATTATAGGCTCTTATGTCAAACACTCTCGCAAGTGGTTCAGGATTATCAATTACAACTTGATTTACGATTCCTTGAGGTAAAATTCTTCTAATCATTCTTATGATCCTAGGGCTCTTCATTAAATTTATCGTAGTAGTAACCACAGTTAAAACTATAACCTTAAAAATAACTTCAGGAATCATTCTCTTAGTTTTGTTTAGACGTACACTACCGTCGAAAATTATGAGATCGATTGACGGAAGCGCTATTAAAAATCACTGCTGGCTTTGAACCACTATAACTCAGTGAAAAAAGATGACAGGGCATTTAAAAAAAAATAGTTGGAAAGCCTATGAAATTCCACGTCTAGTAATGTCAAACAGATTTTTTTTGATTTGCTAAAGAGAATACAGCCTGTGATAAGTTTTTAAAAAAATCTAGATTTTATAAAATTTTGTAACACGACTTCAACTTTTAGCATGGTCTAGGAAAATTTTTGCAAAAATCTGAAAATGATACGACATAGAGCCTTAAATTGTATCTGTAATTTAAGCTAAAGAAATTTAAAAAATCTTAATTGGTTCC
Organism: Druon quercuslanigerum; assembly: GCA_010014905.2. NCBI lineage: Eukaryota > Metazoa > Arthropoda > Insecta > Hymenoptera > Cynipidae > Druon > Druon quercuslanigerum. The sequence continues at coordinate 7,932 of JAAAKG020145265.1, read as the reverse complement.
CGAGATGTATCTGAGTAGAGTTTTAGTCGACGATCACGGTTCTAGGCCGGTCTCCTGTTCGCCTCGGTCGTTGAGGCAGGACCGAATAGGCCACGCGAAGAGGTGGTGCTTGATTGGGGCTCTCTTATACTTTTGATTCTGCTCATTAGTAATTTTTAGTTCGAATTATTGTAAATTTTTTAAATTATTTATGGTTTTTTTAATTATTTACAATTATTTCAATTCAGAATTATCCCCATATTAAAGAATAAAAAATTTTTTCTGAAAATTTTTATAAACTAGAATATTAATAAAAATTGTAGATATATTGTTGCGAGAGTAAACTATTTTTCAAACGAATTAGGCAGCTAAATTATAAATAAATTATTTATATGAAAAACACTCAAAAATATTAAAAGTGAATAATAATGGAATTTCCAAAATAAATTAAATACGAAACACTGCGTAGGTGTAATTAAAATTATATTTTCAATTTCTAATAAGTAGTTATTATTTTCCTTTGCATAAAAATTTTTCTTACACAAATAACTCGCTCATTATTTAATTTTTCGATTATCTCAACGAAGGGCGTGAGCAGCAGACCGGCCGAGAACCGTGATCGTCGACTAAAACGCAACTCAGATACGATTCAGATTTTTGCAACAATTTTCCTAGATCATGCTAAAAGTTGAAGTAGAAGTACAAAATGTTAGAAAATCTAGATTTTTTTTAACTTATCACGTGCTGTATTCTCTTCAGCAGATCAAAAAAAATCTGTTTGACATTACTAGACGTGGAATTTTATAGGCTTTCCAACTGTTTTTTTTTTAAATGCCCTGTCATCTTTTTTCGCTGAGTTATCGTGGTTCAAAGCCAGCAGTGACTTTTAATAGTGCTTGCGTCAATCGATCTCATAATTTCCGACGGTAGTGTATCCGTTATTAAGGTCAATCTCAACCTGAGAATATTTTTCTTTTCTACGCCTTAGATTTATCAACAAGCAGAAAGGGTTCAACTTATTTTAAATATTTAAATTTTATAATTGCTTAATTTTAAATAAAATTTTATTTTACAGGTCAAGAAAACATTTAATGAGCTCGTTGACAATGAAACTGTATTCAGATAAGTTTTCCAAACTTATTTATTATTTTTATAGATTTATTTAAGCAAAAACTATTTCTTCGTGTAAATTTTAAATTAATTATTTTTCAGATAAACTGTTTCGACAATTTGGAATATTTTTGTGCTTGATTAAGGTAAATTTTTAGTATATATAAAAAAATTAACTAAATTCCAATTCAACTTTATGGATTTTTTAAACATATTTTTCTTTTTTTTTCAACAGGCATTGATAACGCATTGTAGATACGAAAAAAATTTTAAATAATTTTAAATTACAGCAGCAATTTAAATAGTCCCTACTTTTCGTCTTCTCATCCTTTCAAAGGAAATTAATTATTTTTAATCTAATTTCATCATTTTATTCAATTTGGTTTTATCTTTAAATCAAGTTATTCAATTTTCGAAGTGCTCGGCTGTTTATTCCAGATTTATGAAACGATCGTCATATGGGTATGAACACAGTTTTAGTCTGTCCAAATGCACGATTGCAGTTTTGTCTGGACCTAGTCGAATTAAGGCATTTCTTTCTCCTATTATTTTCTCTAAAATAAAAAGTCCTGAAAAATATGGATCAAATTTCTTGTCTTTCGTGATCATATTTTTAAATAAACCTGATCTCCTGATTTACAAAATTTGGGATTTTATTTTCGATCATATTATAGTTTTGATATTTTTTTCGCCTTTTAGATTCGCTCCCGAGCCATTGATTGGCAATTATCTAATTTTTGAAAAAGATCTGTCGAGTAATCAACATAGGATTTATCTGGTTTTGTTGTGGAAAAACTGAATGTTTTATTTGCCTCTTTTCGAAATACAAGACTATAGGGTGTGAAGCCAGTAGCTTCATGTACACTGGTATCTTAGGAGAAAACAGCGTACCTTAACCATTCGTTCCAATTTTCCGCACCCTTGAAACTTCTTAAATACTCTATTAAAGTATGATGACTCCTCTCAAGCGAACCTAAAGTCTGTGGACGATATGCAACGGATTGAATCTTTTTTATGCGAAATATTTTGTAGAAGGTTTTCATCACTTTACTAATAATATTCGATCCCTGATCGGTGTGTATTGCCTGAGGACAGCCATACCGAGAAATGAATTGCTCGGCTATAGCATGAGCTATTATAACCGAGTCGATGTTTTGTAAAGAAATTGTATCTGAGTATTTAGAGAAATTGCACTGAATTGTTAAAATGTGGGTATTTCCTTTTGAATTGTTGAATAATTGATTTCACCCTTGTTAAGGACTCTGAACAAATTGTATCTCGCAGGATTTCAAAAGCTTATTGCTGCTCACATGCCCATTTAAATTCGACCTTATCCTTTAATAGGTAAATAAGAGGTTTTGCAATTTTTGCGAAATTAGGAATAAATTTCCTATAATATCCTACTAAACCTAAAAATTGTTTATACTCTTTTTCCCTTCAGGAACGGGAATTTTTTTTACAGCCTCAATTTTTTTAGAATCGGGCTAAACACCCTCCAGAATGTCCCAAATATGTTATCTCAGGTTTGTCCTAGTAAGGATTTCAATTTTCTCGAATGTTCTTCAATGAAGAAGCATAGACAACAATATCGTTCATGTAAACAAATAATTCTAGACCTTGTAGACCGGTTAAAACCTGGTCCATCAGTCTGAAATGTTGCCGGGGAATTTTTCAAACCGAACGGCATTCGAAGATACTCAGAATGTCCGTAGGGAGTTGTTAAAGCTGTCATTTCTCGGGATTTTGTATCCATGGAGATTTGATGAAACCCCATTGCAATTTCCATTACAGAAAAGTATTTTGCTTCCCCTAACTGGTCTAAAATTTCAATAATATTTGGCAGAGGGTAAGCATCACTTACGGTTCGTTCATTCACGGCTCTATAATCTATCACCATTCTCCATCTTTTGTTCCCTTGTGGATCAGGTTTCTTAGAAACAATCATTGCACGAGAATTATATGGTGAAACCGAAGGTTGAACTATTCCTGCTTCTAGTAACTCTTTAGTTTGTTAAAGTATCTCATCTCTGTGTAGAGGAGGATTACGATATCCTTTTATAAAAACTGGTCTATTTTCGATAGTAGTGATTTTATGGGTAATTGCTGTTGTCGACCCTAACTTATCTCCAGGTAGATGAAATTGAGCGGAAGAATCCATAAGAATGGGAAAATGCCTCGATTTTTTCACCTCATTTAAATCGTTAAGATCGAGAATTTGCAACAATTCAGCCTATACATTCTAAATACTATATACTATACTTTCTAAATTTTCACACGATCTTACTAGAGAGGGATTTAGTGTATACTCTTCAAGTTCAACAGCTGGTACTGTCAATTCTACGTCCTGTTGAGTTGGATTTATGATGACAATACTAAGTGTACCGTTTACGTTTTTAACTGAAGATTTCCCTGTAAAAATTCCAGGACCATAATCAAGACGTTTTACATAACACTCGGCAATACTAGGCCGTTTTATTAATAATGTTACTAATTGTCTTGCCCTTGCAGGCAATATAATAGTGTAGTGACACGTCAAAGGAAAATTTTCATCACCCAGATGAAGGCTATCATCCACAAAAATAAGAATGGCTCGCTGTTTTCGAAGGAAGGTTATCCCTATCAGCCCATCCTCAGTTATAGGAAAAGATTTTGAAACTAAATGGAAGGAAGTTTCTATTGCCCGGAGAAGCATCTTAACTTCACCCTGCGCTATAATCATATTGGATCCAATTCCAACCAAATTCAAAATACGTTCGCAATTAATCTTTATTTGTGAATCTAAGGCTGTTTCTTTAATTAGATTTACGATTGCTCCCGTATCTATTAATAAGGCTGCTTTTCCTTTATGAAAGAAATAATTTTGTAGTTTTACTACCGCGGCGGGATCTATACCGTTATTCTCCCCAAGTTTGAGAACGACACGGTTTGAGAGGGACCGGTTCCTTGAGCCATGATGCCCTCCGTAGGATGACTCTTTGCCGAGTTAAAAATTTTAATTTTTAAAATCTTTATTTCGCATCCTTTCTTTATCGTGCTTCGCTTTCATATGACATTTACTAATATTATGATTCAATCTAAAGCAATACGTGCAATTTTTAGTCCTTTGTCTTGGCTTACATTATATTTTTTTCGCTAAGGACATTCACGTCGAAAATGGCCTATTTCTTTACAATCATAACACTGAATTTTCCTTCTCTTACTTTCTTCTTCCTCAGTACGAGTATACGCTATTCTTTTACGTGAATATGAACCTATTTTAAAATCTGAATTATAATCAGGTTTAATTTTTCTCATTTCTTCTGAATGAGCCCTATCCCAGCTTTTAAACTGAATCTCTTCTTGAGATGCCATCTGTATAGCTTCATCCAAGGTAGCAGAATTTTTACTTTTAATTATCGTGAATATCTCTCGGTCTAACCCCCTCATGAAAGTAGCTATCGCGCTCTCCTTGTGTGCCTCTATTCTCTTAGTTCCCTTTTCCCCCGGTATTCTTTACAAAGTTATATTAATTCATTCATCCAATATTTGATTCACCCGTGCCTTGAAATCATTTACACTTTCATTAGACTTTTTAATTGCGATGGTTAATTTTTGTGATAATTGGGTAATATCTAATTTTGGTAAATCAATTCTCTCAAGTTTTTTTTTAACATTTCATCAAGAGTGATTCATGCTCTATTTTGAATGTGTTTACGCGCAGCTCCTATAATTCTGGTTCGAATTAACATTACCAAATAGGGAATTTCATGAATCATTACCATACTTTGAGCCACCCTACAATGTTCCACGAACATGATGACAGCCAAGTTAGTACCGTCAAACTCTGAAACCATGTCCCGTATCAGCCTAGATGTATGTAAAATAGATTGGGCTCTCATTGGTGCTAAAATAGTATAAATATTTTGTGCAACTCCTTCTCGCCTATCTAAAATAGTTGCTAATTGTTCATTGGATTTATAACGATGTTTTGAAACGATGTTTTTTCGGAATTCCCTTTATTAATCGTATTATCATCTCCTAATCTATTCCTAACAGCTTCTGTACCATTTACAGTATTCCTAACCGGAGCTTGTACCCCCCTGTTGCTTCGCAGACCAGGTCCCTTCGCATAACGTGGAATTTTAAAAATTTAAACTTACTTGAACATACCGTATATTCTTGATAAATCACTGATAATCCAATTCTTCAATATGCGGAAAACAATCTTCTGTCCTTAAAATCCAGTAGACTTTTGTAGGTCTCCTGAAAGAAAGGTCCCTTGGCTCTATAATCTTCTTCCGCACCAGGCCAGTTATCTGCCTCAGTTTTTAAATTCCCACGTTGAAATTAGAATTTTAATCAATTTCTCAAGATCCTTTAAGCCTACGATTGTTGAGGAATAACTGGTGGCTCTATTCAATCGTTTACAATCTTGGTACATTTGATAATACCCTTGATAGCGGGAGAAAAACCTACCAAAACCCTGGTAGAAGATTGTGGCTTTCCAAAAGGATATTTATGTTGAATGCTTGTGAGATATTTGTCCTTAAAACTGTTCAATCTGTGACACTTCTAACGTTTATTGTAATATCAGGAATCTAATGGGCACATGCTCTGGTGCAAGACATAGACATGACACAGTTATAGCGGTTCACAATCGGGATCCTTGAGGAGTTAGACCCACGTCATCAATAAGGGATTTGGATCAGACATTTCTTTAAAAAAAATATATATATTGTTGCTCAGTAATCGTGTCACAATTAACCGGAAAGAGTTCACCTTTATTTATTCACTATTTCACAATTAACTATAAATAAAATTAACTTCGTTCAATTCTCTGTGTTTATCAGTCACTTTCAAATCTAAATGTTCCCTCAGTGCAGAATATCCCACCGCTGTCACCAATTTGTTACGTCCCTGACGCTGATTCGTTGATGAGTGGAATCGTTGCTGTCGTTGAATGGTTGAAACCATAACTGGAAGAACTATTTAGGTTTTGAACATTAAAAAACAGTCTTAGCTTTCAACTTCATCATTATATTAGCTAACACCAGCCGTAGTTTGGTTTAAACCCTCTCTTAAATTTACACTACATTCACATAAAACATTGGCACATAAGCAACCAATTTATTATTTTAAAAATTAGGATTGTCAGTTAATTAAATATTTTAAATCGGCAATGGCGGAACGCGTTGTCACGCTTCGCGTTTACAATTAAAGCTGTCTATTTCAGATTGGATCATGTCACATAGTCAACAAAAGTAATATATTTCCAATTTATTATATTGACAGATGTAGATTTTAAGTAGTAACTTTCGGTTCGGAGATACAAATATCTGCCGTTTTTCTGCTGTGCGCGCATTTTTATAAACCTCATTTTGGGCGGAGCAATTCCCTTACTCGAAGTCCCAAACCAATAAAATTGCTGAAATTATACAGTTTTATGTCCATTTTTCCAATTAGAAAATAGGTCATATGGCTCCACCTACTAAATTTAAGTCGCCAAATGAGTCACCCAATGATTGACATTTATAAACAGTGATAGTCCAAAGTCCATGCTTATTGCGTTTTACTTCCGTCTAGTTAGCGCCTTAATGTCATAAATCATACTAAGAATAATACTATGACTCATATTTTGGTCTGAAAATAGCGATGACCTAAGGCCGCGCTTAACCTTAGGTTTAATATTCCTTTTGCTACAAGACAGAGAGAGATATTGCTTTTAGCTTTATTTTCTTATTTTGTTGCCATCTTATAACATTTATATAACTTTATTCTGCCTTATGATATTGCGTTATACCGCAAGATAATTTGAATTCTCCCCAATTCTCCCAATTTTTGCACCTTATCACAGAGGGGTACCGCAATTCAAATAAATCCAATAGATGCTGCTCCAATCACATAGGCCTGTTTTTACATTGTTAAGTATAGCAAAAATAATAAAATTCATTAAAATCTTGACATTTTTTATGAATATAAAAAGAAGAACAAAGTTTTTCGTAAGAATAAGAGCAGCTATAATTAGTTATCCAAAAAGAATCATAAAAACATGTAATTTAATATTAGGAAAATTGGATATAAAGATGAATATTTTGAAAACAGTTTGAATTGTATTCATATTTTTGTATTGCTGATTTTGCTAATGTGATTAATTATTTTTAAAAACAATTGTGATTGTTGCAAATTTCAAATATTGATTGATAATATTTCTTAACCAATAATAATAGTTCCTTCTTTCAAAATTTAAAAAAATAGAATACCAAAACGGTAAATATCCAATTGAAAGTGATTTCTATGAAAAAAATGTGTAATATTAACAATTTAAATGATTCGAAATTTCTTATTGTGTTGAAAGTTTTTTTTTTTAATTATTATTAGTGCGAAATCATGGGATTAAGATGTGTAGCTTGGGGCTGTATAATCTTAGAGTATAACAGCAAATAGCTCATTTTGGGACCGAAGAAATGAATTTTTAATCAAAATGATGAATCTCCGATTAAAAAAAAAAATTTAATTTTCAACAGACGAGTTTAGTTTTCAAACAAATAAATTTATTTCTAACACAAACGATTAATTTTAATGCAAAATGATGAATAATTTGACTGGAATACGTGAAAATTCAACGAAATAAATGAATATTCAATTTTAAAAAATAAATTTTTATCCAAATGGTTGAACTTTGAACTACAAAAGGTCAATTTTCTACTGAAATAGTTCAATTTTTATTCTAAAAATTTATTTTTAAGAAACTAGTGACGTATAGTATAGGAAAATACATTTGCGTTTTATGTTTACTTTTATTCTCTAATGATGCTGATCACAGCCTAAGAAATGTAATGAGACCTTCTATCTCAACTGCTTTTT
>JAAAKG020145264.1:0-10927 GCA_010014905.2 Druon quercuslanigerum | reverse complement strand
AATAAAGATATTATTTTAACTATTGCAGATAAAAGTAACAAAAGTATTATTATGAATAAAAAAGATTATATTAAAAATGCTTTAGAGCTTTTAAATGATAAAACATCATATAAGAAATTAAATTTTAATCCTACAAAAAAAAATAGAAGCTAAACTTAGACTCCTTTTAACAGAATTTAAAAATAAAAATATCAATAATTCAACTCAATATAACTCTTATCATAGTACTGATGGTAACTCTCCTAGATTTTATGCGTTACCTAAATTACATAAAACAAATTATCCTTTGAGACCCATAATTTCTTTTCCGGGTTCACCGTTGAATTATATTTCTAAATGTATAGCTAAAACACTAAAAAAATGTAGGCAAAACTGAATACCACATTAAAGATAGCTGGGCTTTTAAAAAGAAAATGGATAAAATTAACATTCCTGATGATTACACAATTTGTTCATTAGACATTGTTATAATATATACAAACTTAACCTGGAATTTAATTATAAATTCCATAAATAAAAAATGAAAGGAATTAAAACAATATACATTTTTAAATAAAAAAACTTTAATGAGGTTCTCATTTTATGCTTGGAATCTTCTTATTGTAAATTCAATAATGATTTTTATAAACAAATTTTTGGTCTTCCTGTGGGTTCACCAATTACTGCGGCAGCTGCTAATATCACAATGGAAAATATAGAGAATGAAATTTTTAAAAATTCAGACTATCATATTATTTTTTATTACAGTGATATGTAGATGATACATTCATTTGTCTTCCAAAAGATAAAGTAGATGATTTTCTTCAAAGATTTAATTCAGCAGATAAAAAATTAAAATTCACTGTTGAATTAGCAAAAGAAAATAAAATCAATTTTCTAGATGTAGCACTTACAATAGAAAATAACAAAATTATAACCAACTGGTATAGAAAACCAGTTTGGTCAGGACGCTTTCTTAATTTTGCTTCACATCATCCAATGAACAACAAAATTAGTGTCATTTTTGGTCTTGTCGAAAGAGCAATTAAATTATCTGATTCTAAATTTCATATGGAAAATTGAAACAGTGTAAAAGACTCCTTAATAAAAAATAATTATCCAGAAAATTTATTAAAATTGTAGATAAATTTTGATGAAATACTTTTTAGAATTTTCAACAGAAAAAACAATATTCGCATTTTTTTCTCTGTTGAAAATACTTTTAATAAATTTCTTTTTCCAAGTACAAAAGATTAAATTGATAAACATCATTAAATTAATACTATTTATAGAATACCACGTTTAAATTGTAATAAAATATATATTGGACAATCTTTTAGACATTCAGGTACTAGAATTAATGAACATAAAAAATCTGTTAAAAATAATAAAGATAATACTGCTTTAGCTAAACATGTTTGTATAAACTCTCACAATTTTCATTTTGATATTAAAAATATTAAAATTTTAAATATTGAACCAAACGAATATAAAAGGTTAACATTAGAAACGATTTCTATAAAAAATGAAAAAAATGCTATGAATTATAGAAACTTAAACTTTGTTATACATCTTAACCTATAAGTGGCACATGTCGGTCTTTAACTTTTATCTAAAATGTGACTAATTCAACTTTTATATAATCCAGGATTTTTCCTGAGATTATAAAAGTTTATTTTTACAATGTTCTTTTGAGTTTATGTAATAGTTATTAATGACTTCTCTCCACAAATACATTTTTAATAAAATGAAACCTTTTAACGTTCAACTATCTTGAATTTATGAATAAGGTAATTATATTTTATCCTGTACGCTATCTTTAATAATATTGTATGTACAATGGTATTTGTAAAATATCGCGTTTTTTTCCAGTTTCAATGAACTCTTTTATATCAAGCTATGATTGAAAAGGGCACAGATCTCTGTCGAAACGCGTCTCAGCTTTAAAAACAAGCTTCTACAACATCAATAAACGCTATAACTGGTATTAGCCACGAATTGAATACTGTATATAATAATTTAGATAATATCACAATTGGATTACCTGAAATTACATGGGTTTACACTTAATTAACCTAATATTACCCTGATTTTTTGGATTACAACGGATTACCAGGTATTAAAATTGGATTACTCGCTTAATTACAAGTGAATTATTTTGGATTACAAGTCGCTTATTTCGTATTTAAATGTGGATTGCAAATAAATTCCATATGAATATACTAAATTTAAAGTGAATTGCACCCTATTAAAATTGTATTACAAATGGATTACATATTACTTAAGTGGATTATCTCGGATTTCACATATAATACATAGAATTAAAAGTAAATTGCCTACAAGTGTACTGAATTAAAAGAGTACTTCTCCGGCTTTAATTATATTGCGCCTTTTTAAAGTGTATTACGACAGATTGAAAGTGGATTACACAAAATTATACTATATTGTCTCAAATAGGATGCTGATTTCTTATAATTGCAAATAATTTTCCTAGGGGAGTACTGAATTAATAACGGATTACAATTAGATCAATTAGGATTAAAAGCAGATTACCTACGAGGATAGTAACTTAAAAGTGGATTGCTTCATATTACAATTGTATTACGATAAATTACAAGTGGATTATTTTGGATGACAAGTAGATTATATTGGATTACAAGTGGATTAGTTTGGAATAAAAGTGGATTATTTTGGATTACAAGTGATTTATTTCGCATCAAAAATGGATTGCAAGTAGATTTTATGGAGGTATACTAAATTTAAAGTGGATTGCTCCTTATTTAAATTGGATTTCAAATGAATTAAATATTAGTTTAGTGGATTATCTCCGATTTCACATAGAATACATAGGATTAAAAGTAAATTGCCTACAAGTGTACTGGATTATAAATGGATTTCTGTGGATTGCTCTGTATTACAATTGTATTCTGCCTAATTGAAACAATATATTTTAAAGGATGAAAGTGGATTACCTGAGATTACCTAGACTTACAGGGGGATTTACTAGTGTTGTTCCTAATTAGTTATATGACAATAGGATTACAACTTCATTTCTCAGGATTACAAGTAGATTGCCTAGGAATACACTGAATTAAAAGTAGAGCTCTCGGATTTTAATTGGATTGTGCTTCATTTAAAAATAAGAACCTCACGTGTATTGGAATTTTTATGATACAAGCCCAGTACCCAGCTGCACTTCTGTATTATACTTGTGGCTGTATCTGAAAACCTGTTGACGCGAAAAAGTAAAGAAAAAAAGTAAACTATTTATCAGAACAATTTTTCCTCGCAAAAAAAATTTTTCTGACGGAGACGATGTTTTTTAAATATGACGCACGTATGTATGGAATTCAAGGAATTCACGGAATTTGTGGAATTCACAGAAATTATGGAATTTGTAAAATTCGCTAAATTCACATAGCGTCAGGAATTCATATATTTCATAAATACGCGATAAGCGCAGAATACAATGAATTCACGAGATGCAAAGAATTGATGGAACTCGCGGAATTCAACGAATTCAATGAATTCGCGGAATATACGGAATTCATGAAATTTAAGAAATTTAAGAAATTCTGGGAATTTCATGGATTCGCGGTATGCACATAATACAATGAATTCGCGAAACTCAAAGAATTAATCTTAGAATCCTAGAAATTCCTAGAATTTAGGGAACTTTCTGTCTTCACGGAATTTACAGAATTCAAGTAATTTACGGAATTCAAGGAATTTACAGAATTCAAGGAATTTAAAGAATTCAAGAAATTTGCAAAATTTACGGAATACACAGAATTCAAGGAATTTAGAGAATTCAAGGAATTTACAGAATTCAAGGAATTTACAGAATTCAATAAATTTACAGAATTCAAGGAATTTACAGAATTCAAGGAATTTACAGAATTCGAGGAACTTACAAAATTCAAGGAATTCCTGAAATTTGCAAAATTTACGGAACTCATAGAATTCAAGGAATTCACAGAATTCAATGAATTGACGCAATGTACAAAATTCAAGCAATGCAATCAAATCACGGAATTCACGAAATTCAAAGAATTTGAGGAATCCAAAGCATTAACGAAAATCAAGGAAATACGTGGAATTTGTGCAAATCATGGAATTCATGAAATTCATGAAATATAAGCAATTTACGGAATTCGATGAATTTGCGGTATGCACATAATACAATAAATTTACGAAATTTAAAGAATTCATTGGATTTAGTGAATTTACAGAATTCACGGAATTTGTGGAATTCAACGAATTCACAGAATTCATGGAATTCGTGGACTTCAGCGAATTCAATAAATTCACGACATGAAAGAAAATCAGGTAATTCACGGAATTATTTTAAATTAAAAATTTATAAATTCAAAGAATTTATGAATTTAATGATTTTAAGAATTCAAAGAATTCGCGGAATCCAACAAATTCACGAAAATCGAGGAGATCTCGGAATTCATTGAATTCACGGAATTTATGCAATACGCGGAATTCATGGAAACCACGAAATTCATGGATTTCACGAAATGCGTGAAATTCACGAAATTTAAATAATTCATGGAATTTAACTATTTCGTACAATTTAAGGAAATCGTGCAAATCAATGAATTTACGGAATTCACGAAATTCAAGGAATTTAAGGAATGCAAAGCATTCACGAAAATCAAGGAATTCACGGAATTTACGAAATTCAAGGAATTCATAAAAATCACAAAATTCGCGGTATTCATGGAATTATATGAATTCGCTGAATTCATATAATTAACGGTAATTCACGAAATTGATGGAATTCATAAAATTCACGAAATCAAAGCAATTAATAGATTTATAGAAATTCATGAAATTCGAGGATTTCATGGAATTACAGGCGTTCATGGAATTCAAGAAATTCATAGAATTCGAAGAATTAAAGGAATTCATAGAATTCAAAGAATTAAAGGAATTCACTGAATTTATGGAATTCCCAGAAATCATGGAAATCACTGAATTGATAGAATTCCCAGAAATCTTGGAATTCACGAAATGGATTGTAATCACTGAATTTCGAGTCTTTACGGTATCAATGGAATTTACAGAATTATGAACTTCATGGAATTAAAAGTATTGACAAAATTTAAATAATTCACGAATTCCAAAAAATTCACGGAATTAAAGGAATGCAAGAAGTTCACCGGATTTATCAGAATCAAGGAATTCGCAGATGTCTATAAATTCCATGCCTTCCGTGAATTACTTGAATTGCTTGAATTGCGTGAATGTCGCGAAGTACACGAATTCCGAAAATTTAATATATTCCATGAATTCTATAAATTCTGTGAATTCCATGAACTGCTTGAATTCCACAAATTCCATGAAGTACATGGGTTCCGCGTTTCCTGAAATTGTTTTATTTTTACGAATTCCGTGAATTCCGTGCATATTTTGGATTCAGTAAATTTCTTGAATTCTGCGAATTCCGTGAATTCTGTGGATTTTCTGTGAATTCTTCAAATTCCGTAAATTACTCGAGTTCCTTTAATTCTTTGAATTCCATTAATTCTTCGAATTTCGTAAATTGTTTGAATTCCGTAAATTCCTTGAATTCTTTGAATTCTTTGAATCTCGTAAATTCCTTGAATACCATGCACTCTGCCAATTGCTTGAATTCCCTGAATTCCGGACCTTATATGAATTCCGTAAATTACGTAAATACAGTGAAATTAATGAATTCCTGAAGTTCTATGAATTCTGTGAATTCCATGAACTGCTGAAGTTTAAATTCCATAAATTCCATTAAGTACATGGGTTCCGTGTTTACTTGAATTTTTTGAATTTTATGAATTCCGTGGATTCCGTGAATGCTTTTTATTCTGTAAATTCATTGAATTCTGCGAATTCTATACATTCTTTCGATTCGGTAAATTCCTTGAATTCCATAAATTTCTTGAATTCCATTAGTTCTTCGAATTCTGTAAATTCTTCGATTTCCTTAAATTCTTTGAATTCCGTTAATTCTTGGAATTCCGTAAATTCTATGAATTCTTTGAATCTCGTGAATTCCTAGAATACCGTGCACTCTGCCAATTGCTTGAATTCCCTGAATTCCAGACCTTATATGAATTCCGTAAATTACGTAAATTCAGTGAAATTCACGAATTCCTGAAATTCTATGAATCCTGTGAATTTTTTGTGTTTCGTGAATTCCTTAAATTGCGTTAATTCTTCGAATGCTGTTAATTCTTTGAATTCCATAAATTCTTCGAATTTCGTAAATTCTGTGAAATCCATAAATTTTTCAAATTCCAAAAATTCATTGAATTCTTTGACTCTTGTGAATTCCTTGAATACCGTACACTCCGTGAATTGCTCGAATTCCTCTAATTCCGGGCGTTATATGAATTCCGTGAATTCCGTAAATTCTGTATATTTCACTAATTCCTGAAATCTAACGATCAACACTGGTTTCTTAAAAACAATTCATTCGAAGTGCATTGGATTCGATAGGATAAAAAATGTATTGAATTTAAAAAACGAAAAAAATTTGCTCTGTAGAGGACTTTCTTTTTAAAGGTTAGCAAAAATCGGTAATTCGAGCCAAGACAAATAAAAAAATGAGAAATTGTTTGGGTGGATTCGCAAAGTAAAGGTCGAGAGGAAGAAAGACAAAATGCGATATATTGGACGTAACGCGTTGTGCTACCCCTCTGAAGCAGAGGGTGTCTAATAACTCCCTCCCAGACCAAGAGAGCAAACTACTTTCCTCCTGGAACCTCAATCCTGGATTCGGTCGTATCCAGCATGTTGCTTTTCTTTCTTACTTTCTTTCCATTTTCCCATATTCGCTTCCCCCTTTTATCCCACTTAGCGTTCGCGCTACATCGGAGTCAATTGCTGTAAAAAAATACCTATAATAAAGGATTCCAATCTCGATCAGAGAGCTTCCGGGATTTTCTCTATGAAGGCAAAGCCCAAGTAATTGTTTTTTCATGAAGATCGAAAATACTGAACTTGGCAAAAATAGCATGCGGGTCTTGAAGGGATATTTTTAAGTGGTGTTGCTGAATTATAAGTTCTGTTATTGTTAATTTTTATTATTTAATAAGTGTACTATGATTTAGATTTTAATTAATTTTTAACAATGAATCTCTCCAAGTACACTATCTCGACATCTAAGAATAAGATTTGTTCCTATATTCGACATCTGCTAAGTAGAATTATTTTTAATCTATATCTCGATATTTAAAGGAATATGGTTTTCAAATGTCTGCAAAAATCTGCAAAAATCTGCAAAAATTATTTTTAATAATAAATTTATGCGATAAATATTAGTGTTCTATAAAGGCAGAATAGTATGTACGTAATGCGCTATTTTCGTATGTGTTTTGCACGTTACGGCATCACAAGACATGTAAATATTTCAATAAATAATTTTTTTTAATTGTTAATTATTATCAATTATTATCAGCGAGGCATCCTTTTATCACTTTCCACGGTTTTCCTATTTCATGACCAGTTAAGATATGTCAATAAACAATGACAAAAATAAAGAACACTAGTTGCATTTTTATTCTAATTTAAATTTCCCGCCAAGAGGAGTTCCACTTTACCGACAGTGCACATGCTTGGCAGTACGATGACGTTACGTCCCAGGCGCTGCAATCTGTAATTTCCTAATAGAGCAGTTCGCCGATATTTCGAAGGAGAGGCTTCGTTGCCTGTCGTTGAATGATTGAAACCATTAGCCGCGAAAAGTAGGTCTGATTTAAGAATAAAATAGAACACTTACACTGGAATTATATTTTGTGAAAGAAACAATTACTTTATTATAAAGGCACAATAAACATTTAACAAGTAGATTTTAATTTTGAGTTTAAAGTCCTAACCGCACACAAGTAAGTTTAACACTTTAACCATTCGGCAAAGCCGAATTCTAACGCATAGTTCACAAACGCGATACTTAGGTCACGTAGCCCTTGTTTTACTAAAAAGTGAATAAGTCTATTCTGAGTATAATACTTGAGAAACCAAGAGTCGCAGGTTCGAAGTTTAAAAGAAGCGCACCGAGTTACAATATTCTAACATTTTAATGCTCTGCATCTATATTTAAAGGTTAGTTTTGGGCGGGATTTATCCCTACTTTTAGTGTTTAACCAATCCGAACCCTGACGTCACCCAGTTCTAGTGCCAAATAACCAATCACAAAATTAGGTGACTTTGCTCCTCCCATGGTTTTAGGCAATTAAAGTGAGTGACACTTCAAGGAACCAGGTCCAAAGTTCAATTTTTTCTAACAGGAAAACGTCAATCACCTTGAATGACAGTTTC
Source organism: Druon quercuslanigerum (assembly GCA_010014905.2). Lineage (NCBI taxonomy): Eukaryota > Metazoa > Arthropoda > Insecta > Hymenoptera > Cynipidae > Druon > Druon quercuslanigerum. The sequence continues at coordinate 2,644 of JAAAKG020145264.1, read as the reverse complement.
CTGTCTGACAGTACAAAGGTCCATTTTTATAGCGTCTGACTGGCGCCATGACCCATTAACGATACTAAAATAGCTCAAGGTCTCAGGTTCCTAACCTCAAAACCTATCATGTACAGAGATATTTCGCAGTATTTTTAATGACTGGTTAACTCAATTGAAACCGGTTACATTACTTAAATATAAGTTCTATTAGACACGCGTTGTCTATAGTTCATCGTAGAATTAGCGTACAATAGTAATTACTTGATAAAACATTCAATAACACATACACATATATATGATCAACGCGTACTTCAAGCTACTTAAATCTTCCCGCCAAGAAACCTACTGGTAAAATGAGTATAAAGAAAATGGGTCTTAGAGCCCCGGGAGTTTTAGTTCAGAAAATGGCGCATGCCGTTACAATGAAGTGCGGCTGAGCGGACAGCGCCAAACAGCTGTGCGTCGCCTTGGTGCTCCATTCATGTAGTTTGCCTAATCACTTTACTCTCATTTTTTAGCAGTTACTCGATTTTTTTTCGAAAAAGTATGCAGCAAGTAGTGTTCTAAAGAGTTTAAATGTTTGGAGAAATTCTCACGAACAGAATAATATGCTTGAGAATATGCTCAACCTTTATGTGCTTTAGGCATTTAATGAGCATTTATAAGCATTTTGAATTATATTTAAAAAAATCGTATTTTCTATATTTATCAATTTTAATTAAATTGTTTAAATTTCGCGGTATATATCTAAAAGGTTAATAATATCAATTTAAAAAAAATGTTTTTCAATACATTTTAAAAACTTTTCAGTTGAGTTTTCTAATCAAAAAGGTCAATTTTTACCCTAAGAAAATAATTTTTTTACTAAAATGATGAATCTTCAACCAAAAATTCGAATTTTTAAAGAAATAGTTGAATTTTTCACCCGAAAGATTCATTTGCTACCAAATAAGTAAATGTTCCACCAAAAAAAAACGAATTTTCAACAAAATAGTTTTTTTCATCCAAAAAATGATTTTTAACCAAAAGTATAAAAATCAAATTTTAATTAAAAAAAACAATTTTCAACCCAAAAGAATGAATTTTCAACAAAATACATCAATTTTAAACCCAAAAGATAAATTTTATACTAAAAAAGATGCAGTTTCCATAAAAGATATAAATTTAGAATTAAAAAAAGAAAAAAATATATATAAATTTACAAGCCAAACCTATAAAATTTTTAATTTGCAGTTAGAAAAGTAAATTTTAAACAAACAAAAAACCGAGTTTTCAGAAAAAATAATTACTTTTTAACTAAAAATATAAATTTTTAAGCATTAATGAAAAAAAACTTCAGCTAAAAAAAATAATTTTCAACTAAAAAGAAAGAAATTATCACAGCGATAAATTTTCAATGAAAATACGTGACTTTTTGACCAAGTAGTGGAGTTTTCAACTGAACAGAAATTTTCCACAAAAAGTCGAAGAACAAAAATATTAATTTTTAACCAAATACATGAATTTTGAACTAAATAGATGCATTTACTACCACACATGAAATAATTAAATTTTCAATTAGCAAACAAAATTTTCAAAGACAGTCATTAATTTTTGCCAAAAATATGAATTTTCAAATGACGGGACTTTCAACAAATTGTCATATTTTCATCTTAAACAGAGTAGTTTTCAACTAAAAATAGAATACTTGAATTTTTAAATAATATTAAAATTCTACGAAAAAGATGAATTTGTCACCAAGAAGTTTAAATATTCTGCCACAAATTCAAATATTCAATAAAATGCAGGAATCCTAAACCAAATATGTACTTGAATTTTCAACTTCAGGAAGCAAATTTTGAACCAAACATGTGACAAACATCAACACAATTAAATTATGAACCAAACAAAAGGTTTATCAAGTAATATTTGATATTTTAACTAAAAAGTATTTTAATTTTATACCAAAAAAAGTTGAATTTAGCCAAAAAGCAAGAATTCTCAACCAAAAATGATTAATTTTCAATCAAACAGTTGCACAACACAATTTTGAACTGATTGTTTAATGATTATATTCTTCAATAACAGGATTCAATATCTAATCCCAAATTGTCTTTACTCTATGTGCACATAATCCATTTAGAACTATAAACAAATCAGTTGGTTGCTCAACAATTTTTAGTTCGCAATTAATTGTCAAAATTTTAAGAATTACAGCTTTGAACAAATTTCATAGTCTAAAAATAATCTAAGTCCAATTTGTTAAATTGTCTGTCATAGGTTTTAAGTAATAATTGAGGCGCCGGATGCAAAATGGAGATATAGAATTATTTTACTGAAGTGGGGAGGCCCCTAAGCTCCTGAATATGAAGTCTTGAATTTTAATTTTTAAATTATGTATTCTGAGTGAAAATTTAATTTTGCATCTTTTTCTTTTCATAAAAAAAGTTGTAGCTTTTTTATTTTTCGAACTATTTACGAAAAACAGTTTTTTTCTCGGATCAAAATATTTTGATTTTATTCACTTCAACTCGCATCGAAATGGAAAGTTTATAATATTTTGTAATAAAACTTATCAGATATATGAATTTTTCATATTCTGCGATCAATGGCGTTAGCAAAACATCAAAATGTTTATTTAAAAAATTGTTAATAATTTTTTTCGAAGACGGTGCATAATTCG
>JAAAKG020145263.1:0-10927 GCA_010014905.2 Druon quercuslanigerum | reverse complement strand
ACGAGAAAAATGTTTGAGACAAATCATACGCATTTTTATCCAAAGAATCCGAATATGCAATAAAAAATAGGGGTTCCTAGTTAGGATTTCGAACTTTCCCCCACCCCCACCCCAGGGGGCGGTGTGAGGGAACCGATTTTAACATGAGTGTATGTACTCCTCAGAGTGATTAAATTTTGATTAATAACATTTTTTCATAGAGTACCTATTTTTTAAGATATTTGAAAGTTTCAAATTAAAAAAATAATAATAATGAATTTTGATAGAAATATCCTCCAGAAGTGAATATTTTATATATATACATACAATATTCACCCCTTGAGGATATTTGTATCAAAATTCATTATTATTATTATTATTATTATTTATCAAAATTTTCTCTTAATGGAGTATAAAATCAACAGCAACTCTCTCCTTCCCAACCACTCCTTTCAAACAAAACTCAGTTGGTCGTCGATATAACTTACGATCTTTTATGTCAAATGCACTAGATTCCTTCTTTACACTCAAGGATGAAATATGGATTCGTTAGTTTTATGCGAATGTAGAGGAAAGTTTGAATAAAGATACCCTAAAATTATTGGAAATTAACTGTCTCATATTTCAAAATATTAAGATTAAATGTTTGTTATTATTAAATGTAAATATCATCTTTCATAGCATAAAATAAATTGTAAATAATGAAAATGATTATTTTATTCCATTTTTTTTTATAAGACAGTTTTTATGATCAGGCGAACATATTAATTTAATTTTATAACAGATAGGATAATGTTTTACATTTAATAAACCGTTAGAATAAAGATAAAAGAAACTATTACAAGGAAAGTATTTTTTAGAACCTTGGTATTCTGAATTGCCTGGAAAAAGTGCATAAATTGCTACAACAGAGCGATCAGTTGGTCGTATGAGTTAAAGGGGTCAGGGGTTCGAAACTACTAATTACAGAAGTTTAATTAATCACTAATGTTCTATTGTATGGAAGATATAATTTTAACCGCATATATATATATATATATATATATATATATATATATATATATCACGGGAATTAATAGGTTAGTATCTGAGCATTAATTTTCCAACCCGACCAGATGCATTTTGTTATATATTCAAGAAAACCAACTTTGAAATTTTTTTTTAGAATTTTTAAAAATATTTAGAGTTTCTTATTTTGTTTTTAATTTAAATGTTTGTAAATTCTAGTCCAATTTAATAAAATAATGTAAACGTAAAAAAATTTTATACTTTTTCTGTGGAAAACTCACTTTTTGGTAATTTGGTCATTCTTGTCCCCGAGGTATTCGGAAATGCGAGTTTTACATTGAAGATAAGTGTCATCTCTTTTAAGTACACGCAATTTTATAAAATTTTATCAGACAATATGCAATAGCTTAAGAGAAATGCTAAATCATAAAGTAGTCTTTTCTTGAATTTGTGTGCATGAAGATAGTTCTATATTTACATTTCGAAGCAAGGTCGACAAGTAAAGAAAAATAAATAGGTTTGAGAATTATTTGAATATCCGAAATAGAAGAAAATTATTTTAAAGTATGACTCTAAAGTTTGTTGAGTCTTTTGCCGGTTTGTTTATGTTCTTCATTTCGACGATAGAAATAATATTGCGTCAACCATTTCCGACGTCGTACTTAGTCTGATGCCGAGAAAAAGCCATTTTTCGCAGATAATATAAAACATAATAAATTTATAAATAACATATCTTAGTTATCTCCCAAGTTCATAATTTAATTAAATTATTAAATTGGAGAATACTCAAGATTTATTAGGTTTGAAAGATACGTAACCTTAAAAGTCAGCCTCGTTGAGATCGTCATGGTGTTCTTTCTTTAGCATACCTTTAGCATACCATAAAGTTTCACTTAAGAACCAATTCAGTGGTTTAATTAAGTAGTTAACTAAGAAGGTAACAAAGCTATTTTCTTTATAAATCTTCAATGTTACATTATCGACGAGAAGTTGCTTCAGCTTTTAAAAAGACTAACTGTTATGTCGAAACATGTAGGTATAATCATTTCTATCATCGAAATAAGTGATATCGAACATTGTAACTCCGATTAGATTAATACTATAGTAAGTTTCATTTATATGACTTGGCTGAAGAATTAATGGAAAATAAAGTTTAAAAGAAGCTTAAATGTTACTTATTTTAAATTTGTACATAATTTATTAGAAGAGAGAAAATATAGAAATATTGTTTTGAAGTACAATATGTCATCATGTGATATGCATATTGTGATGAGAGTGTAATGTGATCGTCCACATTTTCGATCTCTGTTTTTGAACGGATCTTCACGTTTCGGCACTTACATTTTCTGATATATTTTTATATATTTTTCTGATAGATTAGAAAATTTCATTTAAATTCATCACTATATATCAAATATACTTATAAACTACTTCAGTGAAATTTTGCGATTAGACAGAAATTTTTGTCAAATTCTCTGGTACACGGTACCAGTAAAAGAACTCAGCTATGTGCTCCTGGAAAATTTTGAATATTCATGGATATCATTGATTTGTATTCTGGTTGATGATTGAGTTTAGAATTTTTTTCCATCGTTGAAAAAATTTCTTATTTAACGTTCATACGTCAATTTAATTTAACCTTTGGTGAAACTGAAGTGAAATAAGTGCAGGGTAAAGAGAAGGACGAAGGTGTTTGGCTCCCGCTCTCCTCATGGTTACGATAAGGAACACTATCCCAACTCTTATCAACTGGCTAAGGAAAAACATCGGCAAAGAAAGGAAACATGGCAACACTAATGACAACATGGAAATGGCTAACAACAGTCTTTCTGCATCTGAAGACGATGAACAAGGCGAAACTAAACACTACACAGCAAAAATCAAAGCTCCACCTTCGATCGTGGTTACATCCAAAATACTTAACCTGCAAGGACTACAAAAGGAATTAAGACTCAAGCTCGAAAATCCTCCTAATCTTAAAATAAATCGGGGAACTTATACATGCAGACCTCAGAGTGAAATGGACCATGATGTATTATCCAAAGTCTTCTCTACTAATGGCATCCATTTCCACTCGTTTGCACCGAAGGAAAAAAAACACCTGAAAATGGTCATCAAAGGACTCCCAGATTTCAAACCTGACGAAATAAAAGAAAACTTGATGCTACAGGAGCTTCCTGTCACCAACTGCGTGAAAATGAAAATGAAAGATGGATCTCCGCAAGAGCACCCATACTTCCTAATCTCTCTTGCTCCTGGAACTAAACCTGGATCGGCATTTAAAATCAAGTACATCATAAATGTCAAAATTAGACTGGAAAGGTACAGGAAATCAACTGAAGTGACTCAGTGTTACAGGTGCCAAAAATTTGGCCATGGTACTAACCACTACAACCATCTGCCAAGATGCGTGAAATGTCTAAAAGAGCACCAGACCGTAAATTATGATAAGAAACGTGAAGAAAATCCAAAGTGTACAAACTGTAAAGGAGATCACACTGCTAACTCCAGGACAATTGAACTAAGAAGAAAACAAGGAACGAGAGCAAAAATCCAGAAAAGCAGCAACATATCATCTTACTCATTTCCACCCCTGACGACGTCGGCCGCACAGCTTAGACTGAAACCACAAGACAATAAACCTACTGAAATAACGGATCAATGGCAAAATAAAACATCGCTTCAATCTGCTGGATCTTCAAGAACTGTTAGTAGCATAAGCGATGAACTTCTCAAATTAGACGAACAAATTAATCTTAACGAATTCCTACAACTGTTAAATACCATCAATAACTCTCTGAGTACTTGTAAAGTCAGAATAGAAAATTCACAGTCATGACCCAGTTATTACTAGACTATGACGTAAACACAAAATAGACAGGACAGAATAACAATAGCCTATTGGAATGCCAATGGTCTCACACAAAATATTCTGGAGGTTAACATAAATATAGAGTATAGGCATAATGCTTATTGGTGAGACAAGATTTAAAATCCAATGCAAATATAAAATCACTGTCTATAATATAGGTGTTTCCATATTAATTAAAAAAGGGATACTATTTAATAAAATGCACAATTAAACCGACAGCATAGAAGCTGTAGGCATTCAGCTGAAAAATAATTTCAACATATTCTCTGTGTATCTGCCGCTAAATAAAAATTTAAATGTCTCGGAACTAGATACAATTTTTGGAATTGGAGGAAAGATATTAAAAGCAGGTGACCTAAATTCTAAGCACACAGCCTGGAACTGTACTAATAACAATAAAAATGGGAACATATTTTACAAATACATCAATAGTCATCCCTTCAACTTAGAATGCCCTAATGGTCATACGCTATTCCCATACAACTATATGGCAGCACCCAGTACAGTAGAAATTAGGCATAAACGTCCGCACCACATACTACTACCATAATTTGCAAGTCCTGTGTATAGTGTAGATAGATAATAATCTAAGCTAGGAATAGACTTTCTTCATTTCTAAATGAGTTTTTGTAAGTATCTTGCCTAGAAATTACTCCTACTCAAAATGTGATATGCAGCCTATATAAAAACATCTACCACCGATACTCTCATTCATAAAGTAGGCTTATTCCGAATTAGGATAGATACTACCACAAAATCACAATGTAAACATACTTGCAATGTAAGTAACCTTGATAATAAATGCGGTTTTTATAATGAATGAAACAACTCAGCTATGTATTTCTGCGTTGCGTGCGAGCTATTAAGTGGATTCGTAGTCTGTTGTTTACCTCTGCCACTACAGGTATACTTGTTTCTTGCACTCGATTCTTTCTCACGATGAGTCATCATTTTTTGTATAGTGGATTTCAAAATCTCATATTCTTTCTACGTAAATGTAAAAAGATTTTTTTAGTCTTCCAAATTTATTATGTTAATGTCGTCTTGAAATCCCTTCTTTGCTCTGATACACTGAATATTAAATACTCAAACTTTTTATGATAAATAGTGCAACACTCTTTCCACTTATTGTAACAAAAATTTGAAATTCCCTGGTTGAAAACCACTATATTAATTTTCGAAACGCATTAATTTTTTCCGTCTTTTGATATTGTAGAATACTAAAGTTTCAAACGCTTTTATCATTTATTGAAATAGAAAGTCTCTTAGTGTGTAATTTCGTGCTTGTGAATTATATTTTGTTAAAAGAGTTTCACTCGCACGTTTGAGCACTTCTAAGGGGCGCGACTGTTGCTTCTCGCTCTTCGCGCTCGACAAACTGTAATTTGTTAATTGTGAATTATCTTTTGTTAAATCTGTTCAGGCTTTAGTGAACAAATTTTCATCACGTATCTCGTGCTTCGTATACGATTTTGTCCAAAATTTTAACTTTTCTACGTAATGGTTAACACGTTTATATAAAATATTTATTACATTTATATTAATAAAAAAAATAATAATAAATTATAATAAAAAAATTAATAAAAAAAAAATTAATTTGTGTATACCAAATGCTATCTAAAACCTAACACTCAGGTATTGAACTGCTATTATCCCTGAAATCACATCAGTTTTTAATGACTTTGATTCATAATTTTTACACATGTTGCAAATTCAATCAAATGAAACGAGCGTACCTCGTTTGTACATAAAAGAATTTATCTTTTGTGTCCCCAAAGACCATGCCTAAGTAAACTCAGGGAAATGTTGTCCTCATTTATCAAAAGGATGTTTTTTTACTGAAATGGAATTTTCTCTTAAATTTAAGGCTAAGAGGATTTTCATTTGTCTCAAAAAGAATCTTTTTGCTAATATTTGGATGGGTAGCCGTTTGTGAGGTACGACTAGGTCGTACCTCACAAGTCTAATATCTGCTGAGAGGTTTGACGCAGAAGATGACTGTGTATACTCGATTATATCAAATATCTATACTCAAACTCGGAAAATTGGCTATACTTGGGCATTAGGTTTCAAGTAGTTTTCTTTCACTCTGGCGAAATGTCCAAGAAAATTCAAGTACTTCCAATAAAAGTTAAATTCAATCGTGGTTGATTACAGGTCGTGATAGTGATGTGAGTGTATGTATATTTTTAAGAAACGTAAGGTACAATAGTTTCTTAAATTTCCGTCTAAATCTTAAACTGGCGCTGGATAAAATTTCGAATCCAAATAAAATATCTCGAATACGATAATGTTTTAGGTTCATTGAGATATTGGCTCAAAAGCCCGATGGATTTCGCCCGAAATGTACACCCCAGATGCTTTGGGAATTCACTGGGTTTTCGCGGTTGTTTTTCGCCAAGCGTGCAAGAAAAGTAAAGAGGAAGGGAGTAGAGTGAGGTTTTAGCTTTTTAGAAACGTAGAACGTAAGGCGCGGTTACATTCCGTCCGGGTTTCTCGACTTGAGAGAAGATTGGGGGGAGGATGCAAAGAGGGGCGGTTATAGGTAGGAGGAAACTAAGAGAGTTTTCGGTTAGCTGACTCTCACTGTTTTCCTCTTCTCGGCAAACTTCCCTTGTGTCTCCATTTTATTTGTCGAGAGTAAGTATTCAAGCGCATCCTTTTTGTTGCGTGGTAATGAATTGTAATGGGAATTCCATCTGGGAAAACAGTTCGCTGCGAATATCGCCTTACGGTACTCATAGGTGTGCTTGTTACCATGTGCTTGTGGCAAGATTTAAAGCCAGCGCGTTCTTGTAATTACGGGAAAATGTACAGTACGTGGAAAATTCATACGCCACTGAAGATTTATTAGTCGAAGGATATTCGCTAGTCGTTTTTTAAAATTCTCCTGACTGAATAGAGACCTACTTTCATACACGAGAAATTAATTTCTAAAGCTCAGCTCGCAGCAATTTTATTTCTAATGTGGTTTCATGTAGAAGTTGAGGATTTCATAACGAGTTTTTTAATTTTACATTTTGCTTTTTCTGTTCCAGATCGACCCAAAGGTAGCTTTTCCGAGGAGAACACATCCAAAGGTGAGTATTTCAAAAGATTAAGTTTAAAAAAGATCGCCTTTTTATTTTTATTTGAAAGTTTAAAAAATGTATTTTTATTTTTAATTATATGTATTGATTAATTAAACGTTTACTAGAGTAGTTTAAGAACAGGCTGGCTTATTTTTCCGAAAGAGAAGTCGAATAGGGGATTGATGTGTTAAATTGTATGCCCTCATATTGAGAACAATCAGCCGTAATTCTCTGTCAAAATCTAGAATGATTTCCGCACTGCACAAATAGAGTTAAATAGTTTCTAAGCTGTGTCTGTGAACTGCAGAAGCGATAAAAAATGTAGAGCCAGAGAGGAAGAGAGAGAAATTTGCGCGGCTTCATAATATAAATGCCGGGCACGCGAATTACTGGAGAGTGACTGAATTGCGCTAATTTTAATTGTACCCTTTCTCCTCGCTCTCTTTTTCTCCGTCTCTCTTCCTCAACGGCGATCATTTATCCCTCACTTTCTCGCGTACCACGAAAGCTCTTTTCAGTCACCTCTTTTCCCCCTTCGCATCCTGTGTCTACAACCGCCCAACGCTTTCACCTTTTGTGTCGCGTAATTGCGAAATGCGAGATCGCATACTTTACACGATGTTCCTGCGAAGTGGAATTTGGTCAAGTCAAGTTAAATCATTTTAGAATTTAATTGATACTCCTAATCAGTCTAGCCTAAGGCCGCTTCGGTTTCGATTTTTTGAATTCTCTCCGCAGAGAAGTTCTTTGGACGCAGGGCTGGTCATTCAGAAATCAGGAACTTAGACTAACAATGACTGCCACCGGAATAACAAAGACTTGGTAGAGATTTCCCTCAGACTAACTGCAGATTTCTTGCAACTTCCCACGAGGCTCCCTCGAAAAGTTAATTGCGCAGTAGTTGGAACAGATCTCTCGAGTGTTTCCGTCAGAGTAACGAATTTTCCCGAAAGGGGTTTCGCAGAACCGGCCGGCTGGAGTGATAGTTCTCGTGACGCACTGAGACTATGAGACTAACTGGGACTAACCAAGGAACTGCGCAATAGAACTCAGATTCCCCTACTGTCCGCCACAGGGTCTACCGTAAGTCCGGGAGTCACTTGAAATCTCAGTGACCAGCCCCTCGTCTTTGGATATACTTTCGTGATTCATTAATTTTAAGTTGAAGTTCAGTCGATGTAGGATATACAGCTCAAAATATTTTCATTTTACCGGATTTTATAATCATTATTGGGATATGTTCAAATTGAATTTGAATATTGAATAAAATTTCCATTGTTTGGTGAAGGTACTTGAAGAAGAAACCTATAGATTCCCTATAGGGAAATTGTAGCTCAGGGAAAATCTGAAAATCAGGGAAAAGTCAGGGAATGTTATTGGTCAGGAAAAACTGGGGAAAACAGAAATTTTGAAAAAAATCTTTCAAAGTAGAATAAGTAGAAAGTAAGAGGCATTTTAAATATCAGGTAAGGATAATAAATACAATTTTTGAATGTCGACTTTCTGTCTTCCGTTTATAAAACGTTGTATCTTAAAAATGTTACAAGATTAAAATTCTCGTCTTTGAATGCTGAAGGATAGTTAAAAATTTTTCAGGGAGAAATGAGGGAATTTAGAAAATGAAGTTTTGTGGCCACCCTTATATAATATTCTTGTTAGTAATTTATTTGCCTTGAACTTCTTTTTATATTTTTTTGTAGTTGCTTCTTCCTGGCAGTTTTATTTTTGGTTAAAAACTTGATTCTTTGGTTGTTTTTAAACTAAAAATTTAATTACCTCTTTTTCGGTAAAAATTATATTTTTCTTCTGGTGGAAAACAAATATGCTTGGTTCTAAATGTCCTCTTTAGCGGTGAAGATTGCAAGTTTTTGGTTAATAATCAACTTTTATGTTAAAAATCATATTTTTGGTTTACAAATTTATCATCTTTTTCCAGTATTAGATTATTGTGGTCCAACATAAATGGTTTTTTGAATTTTTATGGGCGCCTGCAATTATGTACAGCCTAGCCAAAAAACACCTATTTTTGATATAGTAATTTTTCAGTCCTCAGAAATTTTAAAAACATTCTTGTAAAAGTAATGTTAAAATGAAAAACGATGTGACTTTTTTAAGGATTCATCATCAAAGCAACTTCATTCTTTGTTGCAAGTGGGTAACTACTGGTTTTATTGCGCTTGTGTGCTTAAATACCGGTTTTTTTACTACTCCAACTTTCCTTTTCGAATTTCATTCGGAGAAGTTTATGAATATTCTGTACAAATATCAAGTTACACTTTAACCAAAGCGTGCGATAAGTCAACAAATATTTATTCTGAAATCTATAAAACAAATAACTACCATTTATAAAATAAATTGGTTCAAAATTTCCTATGAAAAATTAAAATTGACAAATAAGTTGTGTTTTTACGTATTTAACTCCATTATAAGAACAATTGCTTTCCTAGGATTCAAAAATGATTAAAAATTTATTTTATTGTTTTGGATATTCTTTATATACAAAAAAGGCAGGGTTACTCGAAATAAATTTTTTTTTCTCAAAATTAAAATTTCTTCAAGTGTGAAACTATAACATGGACATAGCTGCACTCTCATTCTCCGTTGTCTCATGTTTGTTGCGACTCAAACCAATACATAATTAGCATACTTTTGAGGTTTGGTGTTTTTCAGTATATTTATTAGCGTCCGTAAAAATCCAAACAGTCACTTATTTTCAACCATTCTAAAAAATATATGTAGCATTCATAAAATTTTAGTCAGTTTTGAAAGTTTTTTAACATTGTGAGGATACAAGTTAATTTTGAAATTAAAATGTTAGTCAATTAATGGCGCCCGGCTTTGGGTAGCAAGAAAGAAAGTTGTTGTCGCTTTGAAGTTAATGAAAGAAGATGCTACATTGGATTGATGAAAAAACACCGATATTTTAAAGGGTTGACCGAGATTCTACTAATAGATTTTTATTATCACTTGACTCTGTCCAATTTAACCACGATTCGAGTTCCAACCCGCGAGTCTCCTCAGTTCTCACATATGCCACGTAAAAAAATGTTAGTTATTTTTGTAAGCTTAGCCCAGATGTGGGCTTCTCAAGCGACGACCACGATCCTTCTCCGAAATATCGATCCCAATGCAACCGGAGGTGTATGTCATCCGACTCGTTGCTTCTCACAACACCTGAAGACGATCGAACCGAGAAAATCACTTTACTATTATCTAGAAGGGAATGGCACGTGACAATATCCATGCATTAAGCGTCACTTTACTTCGCGACAATCCGAAAAAGACGAAATCTCTATCAGCTGTTCAAAAATCACTTATTTTTAAATTTAGAACACTTTACGTCAGAGTAAGCATTACGCCTTTTGAATTCACGGGTCGGTACACAAACCGATAATCAATATCACCTCAAGAATTGCAGCCCGGTGAACTGGGTCTCAGAAAATGGTTACAAGTGCTCGGTACGAATGTCGGAGCGGAACAGACGAGAGAAAGCTGGGTACTGCACAGCCAAGCTGAGCGAGCCACCACAACAAAAAACACTACCCCTTCACGTTTGTGGTCGCTAACTCTCGAGCGGCCGTAAATAATAAAAGTCACAATGTTGAACAATACCGTCAAGGACAGGTTTTAAGAATAATCACAAACCTTATTAGGAACGGCAAACATTTGTTGATTAAAAACTTAGTCTAGATATTTACTATATCAAACTTACCAGGCTCAAAAAAGTATTAACAAGAAGTTTCAATTTATTTGGTATAAATCGTGAAGATTCACTACCCGATTTAGTACAGTTTTATTTCCCTATCCAACACATTTTAGATAAAATAAGGACCATTAATCTGGCGTAACATATCTGTAGCACTTTCCGCCATCTGAAACGAGTGTGCAATTTTAATAGAATGGCGGAAATGCGCTCTCGCGTTGAGACCTACGTGCAAAAGTAATACAGCCACCTTTTCCATCTTGAACTATCTAAATTTTCCTATGTTTCTGGATT